>JASANE010012245.1:0-33353 GCA_030248225.1 Trileptium ribeirensis | reverse complement strand
AATAAATAAAAATATATTGCGCGTGTTGTAACTTTTCTATTAATAGTATTACTTTGTCTTCTGGTTAATAACATTATATACCCACAGCCAGTTATCTAGCTGATCCTGGAATTAGGAGTAGTTTCGTGAGTATTTTTGTATGTACCTACTTGAAAATGATTCGCTCGTAGCTCAATCAATTCTCCAGCACGGCCAAAATATTGGACGCCTCGGTGTCAAAGCGAAAGCTAATTTAGGCAAAGCCATTGCCAAATCCAAGCCACCCACCGATAAACCGACGGTCAGACCAAACTGGATAGCAAATAGGATTGATGTCTGTTTTTAGAAATCGCCCCGTTAGCTGTTCCTTGTTTCGTTCTGGAAGAGCAGGACCACCTGGCGCTAAAGAGCCCGGCGGAGATCTGTTAACCGTTGTTACCGACGAAGCCGCAAAATTCGCTCAACGGAGTGGCGGTTGGAATACGAGGAACAAGGGCAGGTGGCTGGGGTTGTTGCTGATGACATAGCATGCTCAATCGTGTCGAAATATAACTCCTACTGCAATAGTAAAAAGACATACCGGCTTGCTCCGATGTGAACAGAAAAATTGAGTTTGATATTGGGCTGTAGCTGCTGCGGATTTATAGATTGCTGGGTATCTGATGAGTCACTACGATCTGGAAAATTACATAAGGTCCCACCTACTGTCGAATAAGGCGCGACCAGCCGGTGCTAAAACCAATTGACAAGAGAGCATCTAGTTATCGACAAAATTCCGCTTAGGAAAATACTTACGCGAGCTAGTGCGGAAAGGTTACCAAAAAGTCGTCCACTAAAACAGCGGGCTTGCTGCATTAATATTCGTCGTAGCTCCAGTAGAACACCCAGCGTCGAAGGCTAAGTGCGAAAATGCGAACTGGAATTGCCGGTGTTGTTGTTGCTGCATAAAGAAGGTAAAACTCCATGCCGTTCAAACCTTCCGGGTACGCCTGACAAAGAGCACGGGCTTGCGGTGCAGTGGTACCGCCGATTACCGCTGTAGCATGTTGAATACATCCGTTAGCCATAACGTGGCCGTTTGTACCCGTCGCAGTTCCTAATACGTTTGTTGATGCCGACAGTTGACCTGTAAAGCGTGTATTATACATATAACGTTAATTACAACAGGTATGACATTAAACCAGCGTAGAAAGTTTTATGAACACATAAAATCCAAGCTGATATATATTTCAGCGAAGACCCCTGTTCACTAGAAACTAAAACTGCTCCAGGGAGTCTGGCCATGCAATCACGAAGTGTTTTTACATCTTCGCAACTGGCTAAAAAATATCTTTACATAATAACAACGATCCAAGCTCAAGTGGAAGCTAAAATTTTCCGCATAATTTGACAGTGCATCTACGAAGTGTTTTATAAACTACTAGCTTGTCTCAACGAATAGGTGACCAATTTGAAAGTGTTGAGTATGTAACCGTATCTCAGAGATGTCACGGCTACACTGATCATCAGTTTATAAACAGAACTGAATATCAGCAACGTTGCTTGAACAGTTGAGATATATCCGCTAATTGCGGTTAGACCTCAATATGCAGCTTCATAGATGATTAATTCTTCTAAATAAACCAATGGCGCCCTGTAGTCCAAGCGGCTATGGAAATATTCTTGTTTTCGTATTTTTTGGGTCTCGTGGGCTAATTCAAAAATCATATTTTTAAGTCACCCTGCAGCGTAAATTCTGACGTTAGAAGCACGCTACTTACAGCTACATAAAAGACGATGGCTATACAAAATAAATTACATTTTAGCGATATAGCTGAGACAATATTGTGGAACTAGCTGTACTGTTGTGGCCTGGCGCTTTGCGTCAGGCCTTTTTCGTTCTGGGCCACAGCAGTAGTGCCCGAGAAAGTATTAACTTTTTAGTACAGTACTGTTGCGTGTGAACTTGATGCAGAAGGAATTTGTAGGTTCCTCTAGAAAAACCGAAGATAGTCTGGCACCTGTCGTGCTTAACAGTTACAGGTTATATGAAGATGAACTTTAGCGACGCTTTTCCGTCTGCCTTACAGGAAAGCTGGCGACAGCAGCATAATCATTGCGCCTTTTGCCAGACAAATATGTAGTTAGATATCTTTTTTCTTGCTAGACAGTGTCCGATTATACACAGAGTAGTGGAAACTGCAAAGCTTTAATTCGCGAGTAAATTCACTGATCACACCGCGACTAAGTTGTAGGCCTACGGAGAAAAACAAAACACAAAGGAATAGAAGAAGAAACGATAGGCCTAAGAAAAAGAAAATATAAAAAATTGACACGCACACACTGTCCACAAAATAAGAGATCCACTCAAACTGTACTAAGGCACCGAGGGTTAAAAAGACATAGGCCTACCGTGTTAATCGCACCGTGGAAAAGTAAGCAAATCACGTTCACTGTGGTGGTATGAACTAATATGTGCGCTGGATTAAACACAAAATGCAAGATAAATCACTTACTGCGGTATAAATCACTACCTGAAAGTATCCGCTAAATCCAAACTTAAATCTCAAAATGGAAACGGCAAGTGCAGAGTACAATGTAGAATAAACAATACAACAAACAAACTTATATAAACAAACAAACATACAACTGCTGCCAACTAAACCGTGAAACAGAGTATAGACAACACTAAATAGTTAACACAACAGAGCTAAGAGATCGTTCTGAAAAGTAGCTATACACTAAACTACCTCTGGAAAAAAATGTCGCAGAAGAGAAAGAGTAGACACACAGACACAGAACAGGATTTTGCTTTTATATAAGATTTGTGGCCTAATATCTGCCACTGACATGTCAAATTTCAGTGCGATCAGATTTGTAGAACATGCAGATAATGCAAAAAGTAATGTTTCAGTACTTAGTAAAGTACCTTTTTAAAAGCAGATACCGGGATAAAAAGTAGCCTATGTCCTGACCCCTGACGTGTTGTACCAATGTGCCAAATTTGGAGTCAATCTGACCAGTAGTTTCGGAGCCTATTGCGAACACACACAGACGGACAGACAGACACACAGGATTTTGCTTTTATATATATAAGATTATGGTTGTTTTCGCAAATCTTAGACATCAACATCTAAAAGCCCTTATATAGCGTTGTTTGATTTACCAAATGAGACAATTTTGCTCTGATATCTGCATGGTTTGTGGGACATATTCTAAAACATGTTTTATCGGATGCCTTCGACCCGTTTTCGGGTGAAAATGTTACAGTGTTTCGTGCCTACATAAAAAGCTCAAAGCTTTCGAATGAGCTTCAATGGGGTTCAATCCGTCCAACAAAGGTTAATAGTGTCAGTCAACAAAGCCCTGAAGCATACTTGCCGATAAGAAGTCTTCGCTGCGCCCATTTCATTATTCAGGTTACTATATAAATTTGTATAACTTGATTTGTAAATGTTGATAATGTCCACGAATGATTTGTCAAATGTTACTCAACCACCAACATCGGCAAACCGAATTACAAGAGCAAATTCCACAAATATAACGCATACAATCCTTTACTGCGAAAATCCTCAATGTCGGAAATCTATAAATGCGGAATATGGGGATACTTCCATCAATTGTGGGGTATGCGAAAAGACGTGGCATTTGAAATGCAGTGGTGTTTGACAAGGTGCCGCAAAGGATATCCAGAACCCAAACAGGTCAGTCGTTTGGTTCTGTGATTATTGTAAAGTAGCTGGCGGCAGTGTTGCCATGAAACTAACCAGTTTATCTGTTAAAGTGGACGCACTGGACGAGCGTGTTACGACTTGGAAAATAAATCTGATGATGTGAATCATGATGATGTCGTTCGCAAAGCAGTCGTCGAAATGCATGAGATAGAAAAACGCAAATGTAATGTTATTATATTTGGTCTTAAAGAAGTCTTTACTGCGCAATGTGTAGATGATTCAGCACTTGTTCATCGTATGTTAAATGAAATCAATGCGCCACAATCTGCTGTTATTGATAAGCTGTTTCGATTCGGCAAAGAAAGGAATGATAAGCCTCGAGCACTCAAAGTAGTATTGAACAGTATGGAATCGCGAAATAAATTTTTGTATTTGGCTAAACAAATAAAGCATACAAGACTTGGCGGTTGTTTTGTTAAACCCGATTTAACCAAGAGGCAGCAAAATGAAAATCAATTATTACTAGCCGAGTACAAAAAGCAAGTCGATGCTGGCAAAAATGTACAAATAAAAAGAGGGAAAATTGTTGCTAGAGAGAAGGTCGGTGTCACGGTCACTGATGTGGATCATGCCCCAACGTCGGGGGACTTCGAGCAAGTGGGTCTAATAGAACCCACTACATAAGCAGCAAGCCCTACTCTGTCATTTCAACACAGTGTAAAGCAATAACAAATTTTTTCGTCAATGATTATATGTATATTGATTGTAAAAAGTTGTCTTGTACTAATACTAATTTTTCTAATAATATCATTTCTAATTTTGATTTTGTTAATAATATGCAACCAACTGAAAAACAGTCACGTAATAGTCTAATTCAGGTTTTCCATGGTTGTGTCTATGGATCACCAGAGAGTTTTTGTTATAGTCAAAATTTCCAAACAAACTCGTTGAAAGGTATTTCAATGTAACTGTAGGAGTTTAATGAACAAGCAACACTTGTTAAAATTATTACTTTGTTATCATGCATACCCAGATATTGTTTTATTGTGCGAGACATGGGTAGGGAGTCAAATTGCGGATAATGAACTTTATTTACCCAACTATACCCTTTTTCGTGGGAGTCGAGCAAATAAAAAGGGTGGAGGAGTAGCCATTTATGTTTCTAAAAACCTAAACCCAAAGCCGGTTGCGAACATTGACAGCTACAACTATGAAGATATGAAGATATCGTGTTTTGTGAAGTTCCGCTAAATCATCGATTACCGCTACTAATCATCAGTGCCTATAGAGCTGACTCTAATACTGCTCAGCAAAATAGACAGCTATACGATTTGATTGAAAACCTACCATCGCACAAATATGATTCAATCTTGCTAGCAGGAGATTTTAATATGCGTCAAATAAACTGGTCTGAACAAACTTGGCCAAGTAGTGCGGATGACTTTATGTACGCCGTACACTCTGCAAGCTTTGAACAATATGTGTCTTTTCCAACAAGAGCCAATAACATTCTAGATCTTGTGTTGTGCAATAATCCAGGGATTGTTGAAAACGTTTCTGTAGTCCCTGGCCTGGGAAGCAGTGACCATTTAGCGGTGCTGTTCGATGTAATTTCCGATGTTAAGTTTACTCAACAAAAAGCTGCAAAGCGTTATAACTTTAATAAAGTTCATTGGACTGAAATGCTACTTTGGTTGTCATGTAACATTCAGTTACCATTGAGTAAGATCCCAAATGATTCTTGGAAGAAAATACGGGACACAATAAAATATGCTATATCGATGTTTGTACCATTGACAATCGCTCGTAAAACAAGCCCTAAACCTATGTGGGCGGATGCCGGTGCATTTAAATCAATTCAAATGGAAGCCAATGCTTTACGCCGCTACCAACGAAATAAGTCTTATAACAATTTAACTCGATATGTTGCTGCTCGCACTTTCAGCCACAACGAATGTTCACGGTCGAAACGTCAATTTGAATACAATTTGGCTAGAAATATTAAAACGGACACAAAATCCTTTTGGTCCTACGCCCGCTCAACAAAACTAATCAAATCTCGATTGGTCCGTTGAAATATCTTGATGGTACTTTCACCGATACCGATTTGGAAGTAGCCGAACGACTCAGCGAACATTTCTCGTCTTCCTACAAACCATCCACGACTGCTACAGTGCCCCCTCCTTTGCGAACTGATAAAAAATTGTCACATATAACTTTCAATGTCAAATTAGTAGCCAAAACTATGCTATCGCTCAAGCCTGATGTTGCGCCTGGCCACGACGCTATCCCTAATAAGCTTCTAATCAATTGTGCATACCAGCTAGCGCCAGCATTAGCAGAGCTTTTTTCATTGTGCCTGGCAGTCTCCACTACTCCGACGGAATGGCTAAACGCTAACGTTTCTGCTATTTACAAGGGAAAAGGATCACGTTATGAAGCCAACAACTACAGGCCAATAAGCCTGACATCTTCCATTTCAAAGGTAATGGAGCGCATAATTGCTACTCAGCTACTTGAATACGCTGTAACAAATAAACTTATAAATAAATCTCAATATGGCTTTCTGCAAAAAAGATCGACAGAGCTCCAACTTTTAGATTACGTCAATTGGTTAATTGAAATAATAAACAATGGTGACGGGGTAGATGTGATATACTTAGATCTGAGTAAAGCGTTCGACGTTATTCAGCATAATATACTTCTACAGAAATTGACAGCTCATGGTATTGCTAATCCACTACTTCAATGGATATCGAGCTTTTTGCGTGGCCGTGTACAAACAGTGACGGTAAACGGAGTATGCTCAGCACCTTATAATGTTAACAGCGGCGTCCCTCAAGGCTCGGTTTTAGGGCCAGTGTTGTTTTTATTTTACATCAACGACATCGATGATTACGCTGCGGGAAAGTTTTATAAATTTGCAGACGATTCAAAATTATGCCACCGCCTTCATTAAAAATATTACGAGCTGGACGTCGCCGATATGCAACAAGACATAAACGGTCTACTAAAATGGTGTAATGATTCACAAATGTCATTTAATGTGGGTAAATGCTCATGCCTTCATTTTGGTGTGAAAAACCCTGCATGTATATACGAAATGTGTAACCAAGCAATACCTAATAAATTCTACGAACGAGATTTGGGTGTATGGCTTTCGTGCGACTTGAAGGCTACCAAACATTGCATAGAAACAGTAAACAAATGCAACAACGTAATACGAGTTCTGCGCAGACAGTTTGAATACCTGACGCCCACTACATTCCTACCGTTGTATAAGACGCTTGTTCGCCCACTGTTAGAATACGCCTCTGTTGTTGGAGCCCCAACTATCAAAAAGACATAAATTTATTGGAGGGCGTTCAGAAACGCGCCACCAAATTGATTCCTCAGCTTGCCGACAAACCTTATCACGAACGACTGCGTCTTCTTCGTCTGCAAACACTTGCTACTCGGCGGCTCAGATCCGATTTAATTATGATGTACAAAATGGCCCACGGTCTCGTGGACACGCCTCTTACTAGATATTTCAACCTATCTCTTGATGATCGACTCCGAGGGCATCCGTTAAAACTCTCCTGCCGTTTTACACCAAAACTCAATTCGGCTCGTTTCTGTTTTGCATACCGATCTGTAAATATTTGGAACAAACTGCCCGCGAAAGTGGTGTTTGCTTCCAACCTTAGTTCTTTCAAAAAAGGTATCCATGTCTCGCAACGTGTGTTTCAATCTTTCAGCGTCAAGTTTCACACAACTCAAATCCAGCCGATTTAGGATCGGCTGTCCATCATCCCGTGTCAAATGGATATTATCAATTCAACCCCAACCACAAGGCAGGGACGATGGTGGATCAGGTGCGATTTCACTTCACTAAAGTCAAGAAGTCGAAGCGTAATTAGCAAAATATTTTATATCCCCGCCACGATTCCTTTTGAAATAGAAGCCAAACTGCAACACGGAGTGTGGCCGTCCAATCACGAAGTGTTTTTATACACTATAAAGTTTCAAAATATATATCATAGCGACGATTCTGCTCAACTAAGAAGCTAAACTACACCACAAACTCTACCCTGCAACTATCAAGTGATTTTAAACTCTAGTAACTAGTAAAATATATCCCAACCACGAACCGTGTTCAAGTAGAAGCTAAACTGCAGGGCTTTTTTGGGTTTTCAGGGTGTGCAAAAGTTTGTGCATTCTCAAATTAAAATGTGCATTCTCAAATTTCTGGGTGCAAAATCAAAAAGTTGCTCGAAATTTCCAGTCATGTCTTCCCATTCATATCCATGCATTGTATATGGTGCCATGCTTATGCATATTGCAATTTTTGTATTTAGACCAAATGTCTTAGAATATATACGTAAGTGTTTCGACGTAAAATTTGGTACTGACATGCCTTTCGAAACAAAAGAAATCTACTTGGAATTTAAATTAAAAAAATTTGTCGAAAAATTAAGTGTACAAAAGTTTCCGCATTCTCAAATTGAGGTGTGCATTCTCAAAATTTAGCGTGCAAATTGCACAGGACTTTGCAAAAAACAAAAACCCTGCTAAACTGTACCATAGACATAGGCCGTAAAACCACGTAGTAGTGATTTTATACATTAATAACTAGCACAACGAGGGAAAATAGAGTTACATGTCACAAAATCTGATGTAAACAACATAGAAATTATTATTGTATACGTATATATGTGAAACTACTACGTAATGCTTTTAGTAATGCACGGACGCATTCTTCACAAACATGATTCAATTTCAAAATCGCTGTAATGAGACAGACATAACAGCACCATTAAAAACTCCACAAACAATAATTCTCTAGCAACAGCCAAAAATGTGATGATTATTTTCGATACATACTTTTCAAAGGTATAAAAGCGCTTATAGCTTTACACAATGACTAAAAATCAGATATTTTCAAAATTTACCAAATACAACTTTCACGAAATATGAGATTTAAGGTACATATCATATTTTGGCGGTGTAGGTCATAATTATTGATAGATGTATTTTATAAATATCACACCTATACAATAACATATAATATTAATCAAAAATACTATACAATCTATATATTTATAAATTTTATTATAGACAAACTCCTATGCTGACATATATAAATGTTTTTGCCAGAACTTAGGTAAAGACAATACCACCAACGCGAACCGAAGATATTCCGATAAAAGCCAGAAAAATATCGAACTCTTTCAATCCAACTTATACAAGCACAATGTAGCTATATACAACCTTTATGACAACGTGCTACGCAGAACGAGCTTTTACATACCAAAAATACAACCTAATTCGGTGGATGGGGAAATCATAGGCAACCAGCATAAATTTATCCATATTTTAGCTAGTCGTCAAAAAGTTAAATAAAAATCAAATTGACCGTCTGATTTTTGAATAACAGTTCTAACAAATACATTAAACTTACTAATTATTGGAGGCGGTTGCGCTGTCATATCTATCGATGGCATAAATCCGTTAGTCGCCGACGTATGCAATGAATCTGACCCGGCCGAAAACATAGTAATATTCTGAAACATACTGCTTCGTCAGTAACATCATCACACCTCAAGAATGGCGGGATTTTTTATGAGAGGAAAAGCGGGCTTACCCCTCATTTGTCCTTCGTTACGCCTAACAAAGGCCTTTCCCCGTCCCTTAAAATTTTCAATTTTGGCCACCATAAATTTTGCTTCGCCACATTTTCCCCGATTGGTGCCTAATTTCCGTAATTTTAGGTAAAATTTTGTGGCGTTCTCCAATCGTTTACCCAATTTTTGCAAAAGTCATAACCTTGACACTTAGTTACGATCTCCCGCCTTGTTAGGGGTTACAGCTGACCATAGGCCTCCGACCTGTAGTTACAGTGGCGTAAAAAGCCCCCTGAGTTAATGTATATCCACTGCTCCCAAACTATATGAAACGAATACTGAGCTCTCGCTTCCTCAAAATAAAAAATACTGATGAACGTCAAAAATTTTCTATGGATCCAGAAATGTAGTATTTAGAAGTGAATAAAACAGAAAGAAATAAGTAAGGAAGAATAGCAATTGTGTACAGCCAAGAAAACGCTCGTTACACGGTCCGTTGCTAGAAAGTTTAAAATTTGCCACATTCCAAGTCTAACAACTTTATTTTCCTGGAGCGAAAAGTAACGGAGCATGTTTGTGTAGTAATCGCACCGCAGTTATTTTGATTTTCAAACTGTGCTTCCTTAACCGACTTATAAGCACTGGAGAAACAATATGCCACGGATATATTAATCTCCACACTACAGTCTTTTTCACTACAAAGCAAAACCATTGTACTCTTAAAATTAATTTCTTCGTCTAATGTCTAAAAATACTGAAACTTTCGAAATTTATAACTCACAATTTTTAAGAAACGTAATTGTATACGCATTTACAAAGTTGTTATACTATACGAATCTTCTGTTAGCCGTATTGATTGCATACAACACAAACGAAGAGAATCTTCGGTCGACGAATTCTTAGTTATAGTGAAAAGTGAACTTTAAGTAATTTAGAAAATGTGGATTTTCGCTACTGTTCAAAACACACAAAAAACGAACACTGAATAGATCCCAAGCCTAACTATGTAAAAAGTCTTTGTGCACTAATTTTAGTGAATAGACCATTTTTGCATTAAGCCGACAGCTTTACAGAATAAGAACAATCCATAGCAGTATTTTAGCAAACTTATAGTCCCTACCTGTACCTTTACTACTTTTGGATATATCCAAAGCAGAGGTGCGACACCAACGGTCCAAAAAATTTTGTTCAATTGCACCTCTTAATCTTTAGTATATTAAGTAGTGTAGGTGCTTTGCTGCTTATGACGGTTATCGGTAATTGCCAGGGAGGGAAGCTTCGTCACGTGAGACTGGGGTTCGTGTGTATGGCCAGTAATATGCCAGTCTTGATATCACACAGTTTCGCTACCTGCAACGTTTTAAAATATTTCGATCAAATCAGGCACAGACTGTCCAAAAAATTAAATAAACAACAACCACATAGCTATCTTCGTGCCTGTACTGCACTTAAACACATTGCCGTATCCACATAAAATCAACTATAGATAATCCAACCATAACATCAACTGAGCTGAGACGTAGAATTCACAATTGAGATCTGTAACTAATCGAGATCGACAAGCTAGAAACTGAAATTTTTGAATTCTGAGTAAGTGAGTGAAACGAGCGACGCGAAGAATGCTTACTAGCCAGGAGTGTGAAATTTGGCAACGTCTGTTTGTGATTTTTTCGGGTGACACGCATAACTTAACTTCTGATAGGCAGATCAGGTCGTGTGATACCTCATTCGAAAGCTTGAAAAAAACCGATTCCAACTCCTTCCCCCTTAAAAAAGGACCCCAACGGGCCCAAGTAGGGTCCTAGGGATCCCACGAAAACACGTTATGAGTCATATCTCAACAACCACCGGTGTGATCTGGCCGCATTTGGGCTCGTTTTGTTCAGAAAGTTTAGCTCTATAAAGCTATGTAGATGTTGTTGCCGAGGTCACCTATGCTGCAGGCTTGGGTCAAAATTGGTTTTAAAATAGACACTTGGGACCCGGAAAACACCATCTTCTCCACCACTGGAGCGATTCTGCTAAATTTGGGTTCATTTTGTTCAGAATGCAAAACTCTATAAGGAAATATACCCTGTGTCTATTGACCTCGCCTGTCGAGCAGGGTTGGGTTAAGATGGTTTGTAAATGGACCCTTGGGACCCCGAAAACACCAAATTGGTCATATCTCATCAACCACTAGAGCGATTCTGCTAAATTTGGGCTCGTTTTGTTCAGCATGCAAAACTCTATATAGCTATATACGCTGCTTTGCTATTGACCTCATCTGTCGAGCAGGGTTGGGTTAAGATGGTTTGTAAATAGACCATTGGGACCCCGAAAACACCAAATTGATCATATCTCATCAACCACTAGAGCGATTCTGCTAATTTTGGGCTCATTTTCTTCAGCATGCAAAACTCTATATAGCTATATACGCTGCTTTGCTATTGATCTCACGTGTCGAGCAGGGTTGGGTTAAGATAAGTTGTAAATCGACCCTTGGGACCCCGAAAACACCAAATTGGCCATATCTCCTAAACCACTAGAGCGATTCTGCTAAATTTGGGCTCATTTTGTTCAGAATGCAAAACTCTATATAGGTATATACGCTGCTTTGCTATTGACCTCACCTGTCGAGGAGGGTTGGGTTAAGATGTTGTAGATGGGCCCTTGGGAGCCCGAAAACACTAAATTGGCCATATCTCCTCAACAGACGGAGCGATTCTGCTAAATTTGGGCTCATTTTGTACAGAATGCAAAACTCTATATAGCTATATACGCTGTAGAGCCAGGGGAGAGTTAAGATGGGTTGTAAATAGTGTTTTATATACACTGAAAATTCACTTTCTTGACCCATGGGACAAGTACCTAGTTATACAGTTCGTGGCTCATTATAAGTATTTGCGATCCAGAGCCTATTACGCCTCTAATATTCCGCTTATTGTTCATAACCGGATCAATATAGAAAAGCAGCCGTGATCCATATTCTTGGACTTGGCCAATGTTTGCCTGAAACTTGTTACTCAAACTATCTATTACGGTTTCAACGGGTGTTGAAACGTTAATCTCATTTAGGTTAATGCACTCTAGTGACTTTAGTAGACTGTCCTTGCAGTGTGTCAGTATAACTGGTTGATGGCTGTTGGTGACTTGGAATTTGACGTTGATGTAGTGGTTCCGATTGCTGACGCAATATTACAGTACATTGGGTTTCCTTGCTTGAACCCGCATTGCGTCTCCCGTGTGACCTACTCGTCAGCAAAGATTGCACTTAGGCCCTTCCCTTCGTACCCTTCCCATTATTGCGATGTTACTGCCGTACTTAGTCGATGGCATCGGTATGCCATGTCGATCGTTACTTTATATATATTTCCAATGGATTCACTCGGTCACCGTTGGGTCGACGGTTGTTGACCCGATGGCGTGTAAATCGGTTAAGAAAATTTTAGCTCCTGTGCTGGTGTTGCTAAAGGCATGGGTGTTTGCTGCCACTGTTGCAAAAAATCTGTGAGCATGCGGTCTGCGTGAGCCGTGTTCAGCGTTCAGAAAAACCTATATATAAACCATTCTTGATATCCTGCGCGCAATACATAACTGAACATATGAAAATGAACTCTATTCGACATTCGGTTTAGTCGACCGTAAAACCCTCGAAACCTCATGAAAGGTATGATATAATCAAGTTAGACTCCAGAAAAACCATCGTATCCTGTGTGGTTGATAATCTAATAAGGACTCGAAAGGTAAAAACACGCAACAACATGCCGAAATTTGTAAGATCGCTATTTCTGGCAAAGGGTCGACAAACCATATTCGGGCCTACAGCGGCCCAGGAAGTGATAGCACAAAAAAGTCATGGTCAGCAAACTTCTAGATCTCGATTATATAACAGATGATCTCCATTTTTCGATGCGAAGCCTGTGTCAAGAGATATGGGCTGCGAAACGCTGGTACGCGTATGGCCAGATTTGATAAAGAACTGTTGAAAACCTGTTTTGCCATTTTGATTCCAAAGATGGGGTTGGAGCTGCTCGCGTTCAACTAAAGGGCACATCGTCATCGCTTTTACTATCGAACGCAATTATTTGTCGAAATCCCTCCATCCGAAAATGAGTAATGAATGACAGAAACAGACAAAAAAGTTTTTCACGATTTTCCCCTATGGGTCTCAGTGGAAACTCTGTTCGCTTGGTTCGCTCCGTTTCAATTATAGTAAGTAATCAACAAGTATATCGTATAGTGGTTGCCGTGATGTTAATGGACTATACAACTCCGACATTAAATATTAATTCAACACTGCAGTGTTGAGATCACATCATGAGAACACACCGCCAATGCTATTAGTAAATCAACACAAAAAAAAATTTTATATCATCGGCCCTCTTGCTGCAACTTAAAACTAAAATGATTAAGCCAAAATAGGCAAGACCGTTGTGGTGGAAAGTTACTTCAAGGCTGAATTAGGAAAATAAAGAAAACTGAAGTTTAAAATTTCGAAAATTCGGTTTAGGTAATACACGTGAAAACATATAACATAAAGTTTAACACACGAAAACAAATAAAAACATAAACTGCTATTAACAAATACACACATAATATAATAAAATACATACAAAGTTACACATACATGGATTGGGGTTTTATAATGTCACCGAAGACCGTGGAGTTCGAGGTGTGGCCAGTAGAATGCCGGTGGGAAACGAAGTAATCCACGCGACTGGCTCGCGTCCTTTTGCTGGTGCAATTCTACAGCGCGGCGGCGTGACTCTACTAACGTTGCAACTTGCCCAATCTAACACTCGAGTCCAAAGTTAGGACGCCAAAGACGGAGTTAAAAAGTTTATTAGTAAGGTAAGTATAAGAATAATGCACAGACGTCACACCTAATTCGTAGCTAAATTCTTTAAGATTGTGCCTATTTTCGTTCATCGGTAACTTTTACTCCACTGTTAAAGTTGAGCTATTTGAACACCACACTTTAGCTGATAATCAGTCCTTGTCTTATTAAGTTTAGAAATAGGTTATCTTTACTAATAATCCTCTTCTGAGGTTGGTAGCTACACCCGCACGGCATGCAACTGTACTATTATTCAATACCTTATCCTGTTACCGTTGCAGATTGACATAGGCCATGCGATTTCATCAACATCAACATCACAACTATCATGCCATTTCCTGAGATTTGGCTGCCGGTCGAGATACTGGAATCTATGCCGCCTGCACCTCGACTGGTTCAAGAGGCACGATCCTGGACCTTAGATTTACGCTAATAGTTAGTTTCCTTATGCAGTCCTCTTGTGAGGTTTACACAATCACACCCGCACGGCGTGCAACTATGCGACTTAGTACCTTATAATGGCTTTAGATTTGCCCTAATAGTTTCCATATTTGTTTTTCTTCTGGGTTTACACGGTTACACCCGCACGACGTGCTCCCGCGATTTATCTTGAATGCTTAATTTTTTTCGCAGATTTAGGCAGTACACCCGCACGGCATGCACTACACAACTTATCTCAACCTCTTCCTTAGATTTAGTTCTAGTAATTATATTAGCGTGACTAAACCCGCAAGGCATGCAGAGAACGATAATTATTAAATTATTTGACCTTACACCACCATATGTTTTAAGTTGCTTTAAGCCTAAGCCTTTCTTTTAATTGGAATTTATTATTACTAAGAGTAATAATTACTTTGCAATTATAATACATACAAAGTTCTTAACAATGCTGGAATGTCGTTTTTTAGCCGCAATCGTCAAATTGTAAGTATTCACGCACTCCCAATCACGCGCAATTTTTTACGCCTATGTTTGCAACAATCAATAGCCAAAAATGGCACGGAAGCCAAGAAAAGAACTTGCAATCAGATGCATAACTATAAGCATATTGTTATTTTATTTTGTTTTCTTGGAGGTAGGGGTTGGATGGAGATTTTTTCTTATGTCGGCTATCGAAATTAAAAAGGGGACAGGATTCGTCGCGGAAGGATTGTGCGGTACGAAGTGTGGCCAGTAGAATGCCGGTGGGACGCTTGGTATGGCGCGTGTCTTTCCTTTTCCGTGAGCGAGTCTAGTGCCGTATATTTTGCGTTGCAGCGTGACCTTGCTCGGCTCTACGTGATCGAGTTCCAGATAGTCGATCAACAGATACGGATATAAAACGTTTATTGCGAAGAATAAAATATTAGGCACTGATACATCGTCGATCACTTTTGGCACTATTTTTGATACCCGGATCCAAACACATACTTTCCTCGATGCTTGTTTTGAAAAGCTTCGGTACCGTAATTTTGTATATACCGTATTTTTGCTCACTCAAGCTTCGCGCTAGTTTTTCAGTAACAGTTCGTACAACTCTTGCTACCAAAAGCGCGGTACTTTCTTTCGCACCGAACTATTTTTAGATCACGCTAGCGCTTCACCGGACTTTATTGCAGTCTGACTTTCTCTAAAGCACAGTCTCACTCGTATCCTTCACGCATGTCGTTAAACCGAGTTAACGAGTTTTGAAAAATAATAAAATTCTACTACGCGAATTTCGACTGAAATAAAAGTATGCTCACCGGTCGGCATCATTTCACAATTTGATTGTTGAGAGAATTTGCCAATAGCGATGCCGCCGAAATAAAGACACCGTAATCGGTGCCATGTCTCATGTCGTTGTCAAACTGCGGTATGCAAGATTGATTCTGAAGCAAAAATAAGGCGGCAGCAGACAGGGCTCTGAATCAAAAATAAGGCGGCAGCAGACAGGGCTAACTAAGTTGTGGCAATAGACCTGAGTCGTGGAGACGCCTTTTGAAACTGATCAAACTCGGCGCGGCGACAATCGGGCGTCACAGATAATATACGGTTTGTGTACGGTTTGATAAAAAGTTACTAATCCAAGACAAAAGATTTCCACTGAGTCCATGAGCTTCTAGGATGGCAAGTGGTCGGAGATGTGGGACGCGATCAAAGGCCTTTTGGAAGTCAAGATAAACGCTATCGACCCAATCGTCGTTGTCTAAACAGTTTATTACCCAATCCATATAGGTGAGGAGCTGAAGTTCACAAGACAAACCAGGCAAAAAGCCAAACTGTGTCGCGTTTATTATATTATTTTCCACCCCAAATGTAGTTAGGTCTGCCGCTATAACGGACTCCATTACTTTTCCGATAACTGATGTGAGACTAATAGGGCGGAAATTTCCCGAATCGTGAAAAGAGCCGTTTTTATGCAGAGGGATGACGTTTGCCTGCTTCCACTCCGTCGGAATAAAGCCTTCCGATAAGCAAGCTGTAAAAAAGACGACAACACCGGGAAAGGATACTGCCACACTCATTGAGAACTGCAGGCGGAACAGCATCAGGACCGGGAGAAGAGAACCTTTTTGTTTTCCGAACGGCAGCACGAACCTTTAAAGGTGTGAAGATGACCGAGGTTTTAGAAGCAAGTGTAACAGGGGCGGGAATTGGCACTGGATGCTGTTCATGACGGTATACCGATACAAAGAAACACGCTAATTCGTCAGCACACTCCTCATCGGTTGCTGTAAAGGAACCATTTCCTCTACGTAAGGGTCCTACTCTGGGCTTTGACTTTGACATTTTGTTCACGTAAGACCAGAAAGATTTAGAATCCGAATTTATATTATCTGCCAATTTCGCTTCAAAACGATATATCGAGCGACGAGATTCAGCTGAAGCTATTTCAGATGCAATTTTGTATGACCCATAGTCTGTTTGACTGCCCGAACGTTGGAATTTTCGCAGCTTCGTACGCTGGTTTCGAAGGGCACGAAAAGATTTCTCGTCGGCCCACGGAGGCTTCCAACTATTCAATGTACGTTGATAGGGGACGAATGCTTGAATGCAATGATGAATGCTAAAGTTTATTACTTCCCACATAGCCTTAGCTGATCTCAAATGTTTAAAATCATTTAATAGAACCGACAATGTGGAACAGAAGGAACGCCAATTTATCCTGGAAAAACAGCGTTTCTCTGATGGAGATAATGCAGGTTTGAAGTCTAGGCAACACACAAACTTTACCCCGAAGTGATCGCTAATCCCTAAGCCTGCTACAGGCTCAATTTCTGATACTATATTGGGTTCGTTGGAAAAAACTAAATCCAGTGTGTTGGAGCCGCGCGTAGGAAAGAATACAAATTGATGTAAACCACCATCATGGACTGCTTCCATGAAATCATCACAGTTTTGGGGCCACTGATATTTTATCCAGTCAACATTTTTGAATTAAAATCACCCATCACTATTAAGTTATGATCGCCCAAAGTCGGCAATAAGCGTAAAGCGTTCCACAAGGAGGTGTTTTGCTCAACAGAGTTTGATTCAGCTCGGTAGATTACAACCAGGAGGAGAGATGTAGATTGAGAAGAAAAAATTCGGCAAGAAATCATTTCCTCATAACCCGACTGAATCATGGCGGATGGGTAGGCGACAGGGCATAAATGATTACGAACATAGAGGAGAACTCCACCACCCTACCGCGGCGATCGCCACGAAACAATGTGTAACCCGGCATCGCGAGCAGTTCATCAGTGTCACCAGCTTGGGCCCCACGACTCAGTTACCGCCACAACATCAGGAAGATTATTGTCACAGATATATACATAAAATAAATGAAGCTTATTCATTAAACTTCTAGCGTTTGTTAATAAACATGTTAAATTATTAGTCGAAACAGTTTTTGAGAATTTGGAATAGTTATTTGCTGTATTTCGTGAAATTTTTACGCTCTGGCGGTCTGACCTATTGAAGCACCGCCTAAAGGAACTAATTTACCGTGACGAATTGACATAGTTTTACCACCGGCATTTGCTGCGCGTAATGCAGCCACCAAAGCTCTTTGCTTTTTCAGTTACATGGCTGTTAAATCTTGTTTTATATAGACTTTCCTGTAACCATTCAGAGAATATAAACATTTAGTATTACGTAAAGCTTTGGATTTAGATCCAATTGAGTCAAGCCGAACCTTGATAGCACGATCTTCCCCGGTACGACTGAACCCATGCGTTGTGAAGACACAATGGCTTCTTCGCTAACATTAACGGCAGCCATCAAAGACTTGATGGCATTGCTTTCACTATCGGCTGAATTTGTTTCAGGAAGCCCAAAAATCATCAAATTCTGTTCCCTACGCTTTTGATCGTTAAATTCGGCGACGGCATTTTCAATTATAGAAGAAGTATCAAACTCGGTAACAGGTGAATCCCCTTTAGACTCACCTTCAACTGCAGAAACATTTGAGCTTGACAAAACCTTTGCTTCCAGCTCTATAAACTTTTTCTCGAGCATCGTGTATTTTTTGTTTAAGCTTGACATATTAGCTAATATGTTCTTCGCTGTGTCATTACATACAGAACAAAACCACGTCACCTGAGTGTCCTTCTTCGAAAGTTCGTTGAACAACGCCTTCGACAGGCTTGTACAGACCAGGTGAAAAGAGCGACGGCACAGTCCATCCACCTTCAACTGCAGAAACATTTGAGCTTGACAAATCCTTTGCTTCCAGCTCTATAAACTTTTTCTCGAGCATCGTGTATTTTTCGTTTAAGCTTGACATATTAGCTAATATGTTCTTCGCTGTGTCATTACATACAGAACAAAACCACGTCACCTGAGTGTCCTTCTTCGAAAGTTCGTTGAACAGCGCCTTCGACAGGCTTGTACAGACCAGGTGAAAAGAGCGACGGCACAGTCCACAACAGACAGCGCTATCATTGTTATCCACCCGGATAGTATCGTTACAATTTCCGCAAATTGGATTTACTTCGTCCGCTAAGTGACTATTACGTCTAGTCATGACAGTTAACGTAGCTCGAGTAATATAACATTTAATCTGAATATAGTATATATACATTGCTCTCTGAGATTGGATGTTGTGTTAGTTACTATCTTAAAAATACGAAGTTATTTTTGAATTTATTGGCTTGAGACAGAAGTCTTTTTACTACGCGATTATATATGAATGTGCTTGAGTTGGCACCATCGCTAATTTAACTGAGTTTGTTGTTAAAGCCAATATTTACTATATATACCGTTAATAAATTATAATATCTGTCGTATTGGTCGTCAATTTATACAGTCCAATAGCCAAAGAAAAATTATTTATATGGTCCTTCGAAGCCTGATTTTGCCAAATTTGTCGTCATATTATTCGTGGTGGACCGTGTTTGTGGATTGGTTTTTCATTTGTGGAGTGGAACAACAACTGTGAGTTGACGACTATGGAATCTATGTAACATTCAGAAAAACACAGTTTTCGTTATAATTTGCGCAACTGATACAAGTTCGATAACACATAAACTCTTTTCATCTGATGAATAACGATAAAGAAATCATTTCTAAAATACGTCAACATAACGCTTTGCGACTTAATGCGCGAAAAGCGATTGCAAGCGTAAATGAAATACACGTTAGCAGCGAAGATGCGGTTGAATTTTTGCAAAATAGAGTTGACGACAAAATATGAGTTGAGTTGACGACTATGGAATCTATGTAACATTTAGAAAAACACAGTTTTCGTTATAATTTGCGCAACTGATACAAGTTCGACAACACATACACTCTTTTCACCTGATGAATAACGATAAAGAAATCATTTCTAAAATACGTCAACATAACGCTTTGCGACTTAATGCGCGAAAAGCGATTGCAAGCGTAAATGAAATACACGTTAGCAGCGAAGATGCCGTTGAATTTTTGCAAAATAGTCAGGTGAAACTGACAGATTATCGCACCCGATTACATACTCTTAATTCGGAAATTGCGGCTACAATTCATGATGAAGCGAAAGGCGTAGAAGATGCTCAGATTGCTGCGGATATTGATGATACTCTTTTGTCTGCCATTGCTGCGGCCGGTACAAAACTTGGAACAATGAACTATGGGTCTGCTCACAACGTCGCAGAACAACTAAATTTCACTAATCAGTCGTTTTTGGACCGAAAGGCGCCAAGTGTGAAGTTGCCAAAATTACATCTCGCTAAATTCGATGGAGATCCTCTAAAGTGGTCAGAATTCTGCGATAGCTACGAAACAACCATCCACCAGAATGATGATCTCTCTGACATAGATAAGTTTAAGTATCTCCGTGGATTCCTTGTTGGTGACGCCTTGGGATTGATCTCAGGGTATTCGTTCACCATTGCGAATTATCTAACTGCCGTAGATGTTTTACGAGAACGATTTGGCAACAAGCAACTTGCCGTATTTTCTCACTTTGAGGCAATGCTTGCACTCCCGACAGCTAATCATGACATTAAACAACTTCAGAAGATTTATGATGACTGCGAGAAACATATCCGAAGTTTAGTATAGCTAGGTTAGCTGAGGAACCGTTTGCCCAGGTTTTCACCCCGATTATTCTCTCAAAGTTACCTGTCTTTGTTAAGATGGAGTTGCACCGACGTAACGGGTCCCAACCTCGGGAATTGTCGAACCTGCGAAAATGGTTGAAGGAAGAAATCCGTGTACGAGAGTACAGTAACCGTTCGTTCGTTGGACAATTCACGAGTAGCGGTTTGCGGGATGAGGTACACAGTAGCAAATGCAATAAGAATCATCATCATCAACAACAGCTGCAACTGTCAGCTAAGATAAATTTTCGAAAGTTGAAATATGCCACTGGTACGTCGGCTTCGTTAGTGTCAAATGAGTCGCAACGTAAATCACAATGCATTTCCTGCTAAGGAGCTCTGCAAAAAAATTTTCAGATATACAAGCTCGAAAGAGTCGTTTGCAAGGCCGATGTTTTCAGTGCCTGAGGGTAAACACTCGATAAAGTCCTGCCCTAAGTCGAATCCTTGTGTTTACTGCTAAAAAACAGGTCACCATCTCAGCCTTTGTTTCGATAAATTAGGTCGCTAAATCGAAAACAAAACCAGGATGTATCCTTGAATGTCACCGAAAATGAAGCGACTGTAGAGACACCGGCAAACAAGAACCTGTTGTCTCAGGGGAAACGCGCGATGTTACAAACGGCACTAGCAGATGTAGCCAGAGATAAGTATTCATCGAAAGCCCGTATTCTTTTCGATACAGGAAGTTCACGCAGCTACATCACAAGCAGTCTTGCCACAAGGATTTCGGCGCGCCCTCGCGGAAGCTAATTCGTGTCTACAGAAGGATTTGCACAGACAAAACGCAAGACAGTAAACTATAAAACAGTTGGCTTTGATGTTGTGACAAATGAATCAACCAAGTCGATTGCCGCCAGTGTGATTCCAACCATATCGTGTCCAGTGCAAAAGTTGCCATTGAATCTGTCGAAATATCCGTTTAGCAAACAAATGACTTTGGCTGATACCGTTGCATCGAGAACCGAGATGGTTCCGATTGATATTCTTATCGGAACTGATTACTACTATGACTTTGTTGGGACCGAGTGCATACAATGTGCAGACGGTGTTGTATTTTTGTAGTCAATATTAGGCTTCATCGTTACAGGTCGAATAGCATCAGATTTTATGCCTAACAGTGAAATTATTAAGTTGTCATCCCTATTGCTTTCAAGAGTGGAGCCAATTCAGGAGTCAAAGTTTAATGTCGAGCGGTTCTTGAGACTGGAAGATATTGGGGTTAACTCACCCACTTCCACAAACGATGACGAGCTAGCTCTTCAATCATTCAATGACATTGTAAAATTTAGAGATGGTCGATATCAAGTAGCTTGGCCAGACATGACGAAAAGGAATTACCAGATAATTACAGCCTTTCCTTTTGTCGCTTAAAGATACTTACTAACAAAATTGGCTCGGATTAGAAACTTATTAGTCAGTACAACAAGACTATTGTCGAACAGTGTGAAAAAAATGTCATCGAAATAGCACCAGAAACACCAAGTGGTTACGTCCATTATCTGCCGCATCATTGCGTCATAACACCAGGGAAAACAACAACGAAACTCCGAGTGGTATATGACGCATCGGCTAAGACAACCAAGTCAGCAAACAGCCAGAACGATTGTTTGCTCCGGGGCCCAGTGATGCTCGAAGATCTGTGCAGCTTGCTTATCCGCTTTAGACTCCACACCATTGGCTTAACCAGCGACAAGGAAAAAGCCTTTTTGCAGATTGGTCTTCAAGAAACTTCCAGAGATGTCACTCGTTTTCTATGGGTGAAAGACGCGAGTAAACTCCCAACAGAATCTAACATTGTCACGTACCGATTCTATCGAGTTCCTTTTGGTTTAGTTTCTAGTCCTTTTCTGCTCGCTGCCGTTGTCTCCCGTCACATCACAAATTCTGGGAAACATGTATGTCGATAACATCATTACTGGAGCGCATGACGTTGACGAAGCGAAAACATTTTATTCTGAAACAAAGAATGTATTCAATAACGCTTCAATGAATTTACGAGAATGGTACAGCAACAATACAGAATTTACTGACGCTATCCAACCATCTGACCGTGGTCAGAGCTCCACAACAAATGTCCTTGGCATGCTGTGGGACACTGACACCGATACACTTTCTTGTTCGTCGCTTGATCTTCAGGATAAAGTTATTAACACAAAAACCTCATGTTAAAATATCTGGCAAAAGTATTCGATCCATGTGGATTATTTTCGGCGACAACCGTATCTGCAAAATTACTCATCCAGAAACTGTGGAAAATGAAACTCAACTGGGACGATGACGTACCGGAAAACTTAGCGACTGAATGATTGCCATGTGCCAACAGTCTACAAAAGATATTCTCGTACAAGGTCCCAAGATGTTTTGATACTATGACGTGCAGTGATGAAGCTGAAGAACTACACAGCTTTTGTGACGCGTCGAAGAAAGCCCATGCAGCCATCGTCTACTTGGTCGTCTAAAGCCAAAGAACAACAACATCCACAATTGTATTTGCAAAGTCAAGAGTTGGTCCTACCAAGGAGTTGTCGATTCCTCGCATTGAGCTGATGGCAATGATAGTGGCGGTTCGCATCTTGACATTGGTGGAAGCACAGATCCGTTTATCGATTCGTAGGAATGTCTAATGGTCCGATTCTCAATGTGTCTTGCACTGGGTCGCCAAAAAAGGGTGGAACGAGATTTGTTCAAAATCGAGTGTCGGAAGTCGCACCCGCATCTTGAGTTTCAATTTGTGCCAACATGTAGCAATACAGATGACATGTAGTCTCGTGGTTGCTCTTTTGACGCCTTGATTAAAAACAAGCTATGGTGGCATGGTCCACAGTGGTTGACGGAAATAGAGACAAAATGGCCTGCAAATCCAGTCGTCGAAAAAGTCTATGATATTAAGTTGAAACCGAGTCTGGTTGTGCTTACAACAAAAGATGTTAAGAAGCCAGAATTTGAATTTGTCATATCGCTCGAAAGATATTCATCGCTCACACGTCTTCTTCGATTCGTTGCATGGATTCAACGTTTTACATACAACTTTGGAAACACTGACCGTCGGACTGGATGTCTTTCAGCAAAAGAACTTGGTCAAGCCCAGCAACTATTGGAACGCTATATACAAGCTAAACATTTTCATAGCATTATTGAGAATATCAAAGGCAACAAATTACAACATATCATCAGCCAATTGAACCTGTTCATTGACAGGAATAACATCGTGCGATGTGATGGACGACTTACTAATGCCGACCTTAGTTCCGATGCCATCAAACCCACGCTACTCCCGAAAAATAACCTCTTTTCAGAATTGGTAATTAAAGATTGCCATACGCGATTGAATCATGCTGGTGTTGCTCATACCCTCGCGCAGTTACAAAACAAATATTGGGTTGTTCATGGAGGATCACAGGTAAAAACTGTGTTAGGGAGATGTCGTAACTGCAATGCGATGTACGGAGGGCTTTGCCGATATCCAAATGCCCCACCGTTGCCTGGTTTTCTGGTCAATCGTCAACGTCCGTTCAGCTGTGTCGGTGTAGATTATATACATGGACCCACTTCATTTGAAGAACGAATCCGGACAATCGCATAAAATCTGGATTTGTTTGTTTGCTTGCTCAGTCGTCCAAGCTGTCCATTTGGAGGTTGTTGAGTCGTTGTCAGCTAATGACTTCCTTACAGCATTCTGTCGTTTCATAGCAGCCCATGGTCAACCAGAAGTCGTAATCAGTGATAACGCAAAAATTTTCCAAATTTTTATCAAAACTTTGGCACGAAACCCAAGTCAGCGATACTGTACAAAATTTTGCAGCTACCAGCGGAATCCAGTGGAAATTTATCACCGACTTGGCTCCATGGATGGGTGGCTTTTACCAGCTCATGGTCGGCGCCGTAAAGAAGTCCTTAAAATCGTGCCTGAATTGCCGCTGTATAACATTGTCGGAATTGTAAATGGTCGTGGCAGAAGTCGCGTCTATCATCAATAGTCGTCCCCTGGTCGTTAATGAAACATTCCCGGACTCCCCAATTATCACACCTTCTCATTTTTGGGAGGTCCCAGGCTTTGGGTGCCTTCGTTTGAAACTTGTGATGATTACTGTGCTCATCGACCAGCAACAGCTAATTGCTTACTGCTCAACTGGGACACACTTCAAGCCACTGACGGTTCAGAAACATTTCAGAATCAATACATTCTAAGTCTTCGAGGTCAAAGAGTTGTGTTTAACAATAGAAACTGAAGTTCGGACCAACCAGCGATGGGATCTGTCGTTTTGGTAAAGGATTTAAATTTACCTCGTTGTCGTTGGAAAACCGGTCGAATAGTCTCTGATCAACAGTAGCGATTGCAGATGCGGAACGGCCGTCGTAACAATTTCTAGTGGAAAATGTATTCGGCGTGCGATTTCACAACTTTATCAAATTGAGGTTGGCATCAGCAGAAACATTGAATTTGATAAGTCAGACAAAGACATCACTGACAGCAATGCTTCGGTCCGTCGTTCAGAAAGAATTGCGTCTGCACAAGCTAGTAGACGGATTCAACAAATTATAGTTAAAGAACGCGCAGAATTCTAAAAATAACTAACAGCGAATAAACAGTTAAGTATAAACATTCTGCGTGCGATGAGGCGAGTCGAACATTAAACTTTCATTAATTTTTTAGAGGATGTCGTCTGTCTCAATTCCAATTCCAACTAACCATTATTTATCTCGTTTTGGAGTCCTTCCACCATATTTGATTTGCAATGTGAACGTAATGTCAGTAAATATGGCTATGTGGTATATCATCTTACGCCAGCAGGGACATTTTGACCAACTCGCTGACGATACGGTGATCAACGATCGGCTATCGGAATTTTAAAGGTCAAGGGATTCGTCACCGAAGGATTGTGCGGTTCGAGGTATGGCTAGTAGAATGCCGGTGGGACGCTTGGTATGGCGCGCGTCTTTCCTTTTTCCGTGAGCGCATCTTATATGTATTTTGCGTTGCGGCGTGACCTTGCTCGGCTCTACGTGCTCGAGTTCCAGATAGTCGGGCAACAGACACGGATATAAAATGTTTATCGCGAAGGATAAAATATTAGGCACTGATACACCGTCGATCACTTTTGGCACTATGTTTGATACCCGGATCCAAACACGTACTTTCCTCGATGCTCGTTTTGAAAAGCTTCGGTACCGTTCTTTTGTACCGTATTTTTGCTCACTCAAGCTTCGCGCTAGTTTTTCAGTAACAGTTCGTATAACTCTTGCTACCAAAACCGCGGTACTTTCTTTCGCACCGAACTATTTTTAGATCACGCTCGCGCTTCACCGAACTTTATTGCACAGTTTGACTTTCTCTAAAGCACAGTCTGACTCGTATCCTTCACGCACTTAGGCCACTAAATTCAGTAAGCTTGACGATCCCTATTTAATACTGTAGCCGTTAAATTTATTATAGCTAGCGAGTATTGGCCTAGTCTTTCACCCTAAGTTATCACAACTAATGTTTAATCGTTATATTTGAGCGATAGTGAGTTGGGTTTATGTTATTTGTTACTTTATTAAAACCCTTGTGGGTTGACACAATGACGCCGGACGGTAGGCACTGTGCGATTATCTAAGTACCTCAACCTAAGCCTTAGAATTCCACTAGTGGCACTTATGTTACACAGGCCGACGCCGGACGGTAGCCAACCACGTTATTAAAACTGTATAGTAGCGGTCGACTACTGTGCAGTTGAAGTTTGCTCACTCCTGGCCTTGACTGCCTGGTCTCAGGATGGTTTGAATATAGGGATTTCTCGAGGTGGTTGTTCGAATCCTCACCCCTTACTCGACCGGTCTGCTCAAGAATAATGCGCCCCAACCAATGACGCCGGACGGTAGCCACTGATGTGTTAGCACTACTAATTTTATTCGAGACGCACATACACTCTCACCCTGGTTACCATTCAATCAACACGAAGGGCCGAAGTTTTTAGATTACTAAGCCTAGTACTTTACTACTACCTATCGCCCTTGATAAGCCTTATTGCCACTGTTCTCGATTTTTATAAGGAGAAGTAATATCACTAATTAAATTAATATGGCTTAATGTTACTTAATTGTGCTGCCAACCGCTTTTCACCCTGATCCGTAAAAGTCAACCAAGAAACCTGCGCATTCTTTGCGCGACGCCAAAATCAATACAGTTGCGTCGATTTAACTTAAAGGAAACCCGAGTGTAGGCGTTTCCTTGTCAATCAGTAAAAGATATAAGGCCCGGGTATAGGGGCCTTAAAATATAAGCAAGTAACAGAAGGTGCCCGCAATTCTTTGCGTTACTATAATAAACAATAGACGGGTTGCCCATAGGTACTGCATCGACTTGTACTAATTTCAAAAAGCGGCTGCAAGAACTAGATCTAAATGAATGGTTAAAGTTTTCAAGACAATTAAATTAGTTTTCTGTTTTTTCTTCTTTAAAATTTGCAGTCTGGATGTATATAAGTGGGTTTTCTGCCCCTTTACATTCTTCCATCCTCCCGGCAACTGTAAATGCGTGCATGCTTAATGAATACAGAAGTCCATAGTTACGTACTGTTGATCTGCAACTAATTTTCATGGTTTGCTACACATATGTTCCATTTTTGCTTCAAATGACATTCATGCTTATAATTTGCACATTATGTTGCAGTTTAGTTATATATTATTATTATTATTTTGATGTATCGTATATATTTTTTATGTTATCTTTATTGTTAATTTATGTTTGTTTGGTAAAATAAGTACGTTTCGTCCTGCAAGGTTCGTCATGCCCTGAAGAACGGCTAAAGTGAAACCTTCGGTGCATGTGGTGCCGTAGGGATGACTCGTAATGAGGCTGTGAAATAAATAAAAAAATTGAAGTCAGGTTGGCATTACAACTTGTGATTCTGACGTACATAACTGCTTCAGTAATTTAAATTGCAGTATAACAAATTATACGATACTTTAGTTTAGCTCTAAAACACTGTCAGCGTTCTTATTTAGAAATAGGTAGTATTGTAGCTATGTAAAGCCAAGTTGGTTTCGCCGGGTTGGTTGGTGGGAACTTATTATTATTGTTTTATTATTATAATCCACGTTATGAAACGTCAGAAATTCGGTACAGCCTTTAAAACACTCTCTAAACTTCCAATACTATCAAACAGTAAAATCACACGCGTAAAGCCAGTAACTATGAGTAACACTGATGTAACCGATGTAGGCTATTAGCTAGGTAATCAGATTCCCAGCACCATAATAATAATAAAACTGTATAGAACAGTAGCTTTCAGATAACAACCACACCGGATGAGATCAGAAGGTAGACTGACTTGTAAACTAAAAACATTTTAAAAATAGACATCGTTAGTAAGTGTAAGTCAAACTAATGAAAATTATGCAAATTAAGATATAAAAGAAAGTTAAGTTTTACAAATTTTAGAATTTTGAAGAATCAAAATTTTGGGGAAACATATAATAACGATTTTAGTGAAACAAGATAAAAATTGGGAATGTAGCCCCGGGAACCCCCCGGTAACTTACTAAACCCAGACACCTATTATGACACGGAACTCCAACACTAATATAATAAAATTATGGCTACCATCTGATTCAGTACCTGAGTAACCAGTCGAATAATATATAAATATAACAATTCATAGACGAGCGTATGCCTAAGTCACGACAAGTACTGTTCATGCCCGAATTCAACTAAAAACTGAAACTTAGGTTGGAACATATTAGCTAATTAAACGATTTAATGAAAATTATGCTAAATAAGTAAAACAAAATCAACAAAATCCAAAATGTAGGAGCCTAGTGGGATACGGGCCGAATAAAAAAGAAAACTTATTCAGAAAACCGGATCTTTAGTGTTGAAAGGGGGTTTTGTGTATTTTTAGGGTCTTTGGATGGGTTTTTACTCGTAACCAGCCTGGTAGCAGGGAAACACATTTATTTTCTGAAACGGCAAAATGAGGACCAAAATTTACTATTAGCTACGAAATTAATATGCTTACTTATACTATATAGATTTAGTAAGTAGGTAAGTTTGGGAATAATGTTTATACTGCGGTCTGTGGTAAAACCATATAAATTTTTTTCAAATAAAAATCATCTGAATGAAATAACCACGTCGAAATATTAAAATTTTGCAGACAGATACCACTAAGAATATAAAAGTTTTATGACTCGCGCGAAGTCGACCCGAGACAGCTCAGTCGGGTACCCCAGAGGAAAAGTTCGCGTGTCTGAATCACAGCCGAGGTCAAGTTTTCACAGCGCTACATTTGTTATCCTCCATCATGACTCATCAATCACCAGTTCCCAATGGAAAACTTGTTGGATTTAGCATGAAGGGCGAACGTGAATGTGGGACTTACCGCCGCCCTGCCGAAGCTAGAATAGTAGCAAACCCCATACACCGCACGTTCATTCTTGACGAAGATAAATCTTACTTGCTGTTTATCTGATAGTGAAATTAAAATTATATCTAATGCGTACCAAATATGCAATATGTAAAATCAATGACAGTGAGGGGCGTTTAATGTGTGAAGGCAAGACATAGTTAAGCTTATAACAGCTGTTGTGTCAGATAGGCATAGCTCCTTGGTCGAACACAGTGCGTGCGGATGCAACAAAATTGGTTACGACTTTGGATCCCGCCCAGGTCGACCTTTCTTCTAGCAGCTTTTCACATTCTATCTTCGTTAAACACCTAACTCTTTGTGCTCTCTGAAACTGCAAAATTGTTTATCTTGTAATACCAGGTTTCCATCGCGATAACACGACATCTTCTAAAACAACGTTTCAAGCAACAGGGACAAAACATTGCTAGCATAACTTTGTGTTGCTGCTTAATCTTGCGAAAGCAACACTTTCCAAGTACAAACCATCTAAACGTATGTGTTTTGTACTGGGACCAGTTCTGGCCTTAAGGGTCCCACTTGTATCGCCATTCCCGCTATAATGTTTCCCGGAAGACCCCGCCTTCCCCAACTCCTCCGTGAAACTACACCTAACTTAACGAAACCGGTTAGCTTAGTACACCGCCGGCAGGTTGACCAGCGTGTTCGGCCTGACCCCTACTATGTGGGACCACGTTCTAGTGGTTTGAATGTCGGAGAGGGACGGTCAATCCTGAGGCCTGGTCAAAAGTTGTAGGGCTGACCCAACTTTTCTTCTTTCCCTAGTATCCCATTTTGTTTTAACACCTTATGACCAATGCCTTCGAGTGTGGAACCGTCCTTGTTCATCCTTTTACATAGGCGAAATCATGTAAGAAGCACGGTAGCTTTACGGGTTATCTAAGACCCGCCTACAAGCCCTTAACTTATCCAGATTTCATTCAAGAGAATTTTGATGCAGAAGTTTGGATATCACTGAAAAATTATCGAGTGACTTGGGTTCTAAAGATTATGTTTTTGTGAATTACCTATCCGTACATTTACACTTAAGGCCTGCGTTAATAATTTTCTTCTATAAAAAATCTATACAGCCGACATGCAACGTTCCCGATCCAGAAGAACGCGGTAAGGCTCATCGAACAATTCGCAACCTCTAACTCTCCGTCGAGTCCAGACAACATTAACTTTTCAGATAAAAGGGGTGGGAATATAAGCCTTGAGGTCACAAATCCATAGCACAGGTGGGCGAAGGTGGCTTCAGACTCTACGAATCATATATTAAGGCATAGTCACGCTCAAACTAGGTTTTAATGTGGCTGGGGACCTAAAAAATGCAGACAAAGAGTATGTAGTTGTTCTGAAGTCTATAGCAATGATGGGAACAATCTGCTTGTCGATCAAATTTTACACGTAAGAGAATGTTAGTACCGAAGGAGGACCCAGAATTGGCAGTTTTGGAGGTCTCCGAGTTAAATTGTAAACAAGGGTGCGGCTTTACTCGTCGATTACACAGAGTAGGATCAGGTCCTAGTGAAAATACCGTCATCATTGCCATGTGTCATGATTAGTATTTGTCATTATTATTTTTCTTATATTATACATCTTTTCACATATTTTCGCTGTTGTTGGGTGAATAAATATCCGGAGTGTTCGGTTTTAAGCCATAATTATTTCTGAAAATTATTAACGCAGGCCTTAAGTGTAAATGTACGGATAGGTAATTCACAAAAACATAATCTTTAGAACCCAAGTCACTCGATAATTTTTCAGTGATATCCAAACTTCTGCATCAAAATTCTCTTAATGAAATCTGGATAAGTTAAGGGCTTGTAGGCGGGTCTTAGATAACCCGTAAAGCTACCGTGCTTCTTACATGATTTCGCCTAGGTAAAAGGATGAACAAGGACGGTTCCACACTCGAAGGCATTGGTCATAAAGGTGTTAAAACAAAATGGGATACTAGGGAAAGAAGAAAAGTTGGGCTCAGCCCTACAACTTTTGACCAGGCCTCAGGATTGACCGTCCCTCTCCGACATTCAAACAAAAAAACCACTAGAACGTGGTCCCACATAGTAGGGGTCAGGCCGAAAACGCTGGTCAACCTGCCGGCGGTGTACTAAGCTAACCGGTTTCGTTAAGTTAGGTGTAGGTTCACGGAGGAGTTGGGGAAGGCGGGGTCTTCCGGGAAACATTATAGCGGGAATGGCGATACAAGTGGGACCCTTAAGGCCAGAACTGGTCCCAGTACAAAACACATACGTTTAGATGGTTTGTACTTGGAAAGTGTTGCTTTCGCAAGATTAAGCAGCAACACAAAGTTATGCTAGCAATGTTTTGTCCCTGTTGCTTGAAACGTTGTTTTAGAAGATGTCGTGTTATCGCGATGGAAACCTGGTATTACAAGATAAACAATTTTGCAGTTTCAGAGAGCACAAAGAGTTAGGTGTTTAACGAAGATAGAATGTGAAAAGCTGCTAGAAGAAAGGTCGACCTGGGCGGGATCCAAAGTCGTAACCAATTTTGTTGCATCCGCACGCACTGTGTTCGAGCAAGGAGCTATGCCTATCTGACACAACAGCTGTTATAAGCTTAACTATGTCTTGCCTTCACACATTAAACGCCCCTCACTGTCATTGATTTTACATATTGCATATTTGGTACGCATTAGATATAATTTTAATTTCACTATCAGATAAACAGCAAGTAAGATTTATCTTCGACAAGAATGAACGTGCGGTGTATGGGGTTTGCTACTATTCTAGCTTCGGCAGGGCGGCGGTAAGTCCCACATTCACGTTCGCCCTTCATGCTAAATCCAACAAGTTTTCCATTGGGAACTGGTGATTGATGAGTCATGATGGAGGATAACAAATGTAGCGCTGTGAAAACTTGACCTCGGTTGTGATTCAGACACGCGAACTTTTCCTCTGGGGTACCCGACTGAGCTGTCTCGGGTCGACTTCGCGCGAGTCATAAAACTTTTATATTCTTAGTGGTATCTGTCTGCAAAATTTTAATATTTCGACGTGGTTATTTCATTCAGATGATTTTTATTTGAAAAAAATTTATATGGTTTTACCATAGACCGCAGTATAAACATTATTCCCAAACTTACCTACTTACTAAATCTGTATAGTATAGGTAAGCATATTAATTTCGTAGCTAATAGTAAATTTTGGTCCTCATTTTGCCGTTTCAGAAAATAAATGTGTTTCCCTGCTACCAGGCTGGTTACGAGTAAAAACCCATCCAAAGACCCTAAAAATACACAAAACCCCCTTTCAACACTAAAAATCCGGTTTTCTGAATAAGTTTTCTTTTTTATTCGGCCTGTATCCCACTAGGCTCCTAAATTTTGGATTTTGTTGATTTTGTTTTACTTATTTAGCATAATTTTCATTAAATCGTTTAATTAGCTAATATGTTCCAACCTAAGTTTCAGTTTTTAGTTGAATTCGGGCATGAACAGTACTTGTCGTGACTTAGGCATACGCTCGTCTATGAATTGTTATATTTATATATTATTCGACTGGTTACTCAGGTACTGAATCAGATGGTAGCCATAATTTTATTATATTAGTGTTGGAGTTCCGTGTCATAATAGGTGTCTGGGGTTTAGTAAGTTACCAGGGGGTTCCCGGGGCTACATTCCCAATTTTTATCTTGTTTCACTAAAATCGTTATATGTTTCCCCAAAATTTTGATTCTTCAAAATTCTAAAATTTGTAAAACTTAACTTTCTTTTATATCTTAATTTGCATAATTTTCATTAGTTTGACTTACTAACGATGTCTATTTTTAAATTGTTTTTAGTTTACAAGTCAGTCTACCTTCTGATCTCATCCGGTGTGGTTGTTATCTGAAAGCTACTGTTCTATACAGTTTTATTATTATTATGGTGCTGGGAATCTGATTACCTAACTGAAATGCCTCATTGGTTACATCAGTGTTACTCATTGTTACTGGCTTTTCGCGTGTGATTTTACTGTTTGATAGTATTGGAAGTTTAGAGAGTGTTTTAAAGGCTGTACCGAATTTCTGACGTTTCATAACGTGGATTACAATAATAATACTAATAATAATAAGTTCCCACCACCAATTCTGGCGAAACCAACTTGGCTTTACATAGCTACAATACTACCTATTTCTAAATAAGAACGCTGACAAGTGTTCAGCTTAACGAAGTATCGTATAATTTGTTATACTGCAATTTAAATTACTGAAGCAGTTATGTACGTCAGAATCACAAGTTGTAATGCCAACCTGACTTCAATTTTTTTATTTATTTCACAGCCTCATTACGAGTCATCTCTACGGCACCACATGCACCGAAGGTTTCACTTTAGCCGTTCTTCAGGGCATGACGAACCTTGCAGGACGAA
>JASANE010012243.1:0-95078 GCA_030248225.1 Trileptium ribeirensis | reverse complement strand
CCCCCGACTAAAATTACACGGTTTCGTGAAATGACCCATATATACATATATATCAATATATGGAAACATGACCCTTTTTGGACGCTTTCTGAGTTCATTTGCTTAGTCTTTTATGCTACTGAATACGAGCTGAATATGTTTATATTAGTGGTGTGATTGTATTACTGGTGTTGGTAGTATTAGAGTAGGCTCCTTCGCTCTTTTTTCAGATTGCGAGTAACAAGTGACAGTGGATTTGTTTTGCATGTATGACGAAATTTTTTTAAATACATTCACCTAAAACACGTCGAAATATTTTTTAGATTTTTCATTGTATTTCAGTCTATGTCCGAAAATATCCAAAGTGAATTGAGCTGACCATACATCTGTTGGAATTACTATTTAGCGGTTATCATGGAACTGGACTAGACTGTGGGGGGAGTGAATTTATTTTTATGAAAAACGCATCAGTAGGGTAGGACACCTTATCGGAAAAGCACATAGTTATATATTCGTAATATGCTTTTAAAAAATAAACCAGTAGCGTTCGGCTAGAGTAACATTCTCTACGGATCCGCCTGTGCGCTGCGGGAGAATTTTGATTCAGAAAATTATCGTCTTAGTACCTGTAAAAATACATAATATCATAAATAAGGTTTGTCGGCCCAAGTAACCCTGAGCGGGCGGTACGTTATACCGTTAGTAAAAGAACAGCTTAGACCGGGGGTCCAGGTGCGGTAGACCTCGACTTAGGCTTTGGGTATGTCTCATATAAGAACCTTAGCTTAGGCTAAGGCGATCTTAGGATTAGTATATCGAGAGCGACATGGCGTCCATTTTATTTCCGCCCTGCAAGGTTACTTGAGCCGGTTTTTCGATGTTACATTACGTTTTCTCGATATTGCTCGATGTCATGGAGAAGACGTTTACAGATTATTTTACGAAAACTGTTCTCGAAAACTCCCATGCTGACGTTGTTTACAACATTGACTGAAGAACATTCTAGAAAGTTCAATTTGTTTCTATGTTTGTCGAATGTTGTAGCTGTGCGTGTGTTCGGGTATACTGCTGTCCAGCAACGGTAATTAGTGTATTCAGTGTACAGAGAGTACTGATTGTGCAGATTGTGCATTTCCGTCTACTTGTTTTTAAATAAATCTCTTTACTTTGTGCTCGAGTCCTTGAGCTTACCTACGCTCCGACCCCCGGATACACCACTCGACTACGTATTGCAATATTTTTTGCCAAATTCCTAAATATGCTGAGATGTCTACTATACGGGGAGTATGTATGTAAAGAGAGGGATTTATTTTAATATGCCATATATTAGCGTTTTAGGTTAGAAGTATGCTACCCTGCCGTGATACCTTACGTGGTACAATCATTAAAAAGTTAGCCTAAATGGTAGACCAACCGAATGGTGGACCAGCTCTGCTACCATCCGGTTTAACTAAACAGTACAGGAGTGGAGAAAGTAATGTGGATATTTTTCTGTCATATAAAGCCATGACTACTGCTCTTCAGTGCGTCATGCAACATCTTAGGTCCATGTATTCTATAATTCAAAGTTCCTGTAGCGCTAAACGGTGCTGTGTGAACGTGCCGTTATTTGCTTGTCGTGCTGGACGACGACATGAATCTTTCCTCAAGGCAAAACCTTCGAGAATGCGGGGAAGGTTGGGAGAATGTAAATTTTGGGCAAGTCGGTGGTCGCCACAGTTGATATCCTAAGTTCATGGGTAAATGCAATAAATCGCTAGGGCATGATTTAAAAGTGTGATAATAATAATAATGCATACTGCGTGTGATAATAATGCATACTGCATGTGATAATAATAATAATGCATACTGCGTGTGATAATAATAATGCATACTGCGTGTGATAATAATAATGCATACTGCGTGTGATAATAATAATGCATACTGCGTGTGATAATAATAATGCATACTGCGTGTGATAATAATAATGCATACTGCGTGTGATAATAATAATGCATACTGCGTGTGATAATAATAATGCATACTACGTGTGATAATAATAATGCATACTGCGTGTGATAATAATAATGGTTTCTGCAAATGCATGTATAATAATCATATGTGTAATATATTTGCATAGTATACATAATGCAAATGTATGTATAATAATGTAACTGCCATACATTTGTGATAACTGTACTTATCACTTGAAGAAATGAGTACTGTTAGTAAAATTGATCACTTCTTTTGAGTAGTGTTGTTTTTGTTTCAGAAGTTCCCGAAGAGGTTTCTGATAATCGCCCACTGTTTCAACGGTTGCTCGAGCAAAAAGAGAAAAAAGAAGCGGAATACGAAGAAGCCCATCGCTTAAGTATATACTTATATGTTTGGTTCAAACGACAAACCAAGTAGCTTCTCCAAACGAGGAAGCTGGATACACATAGAAAAACGGGCGTCCACAATTCGCACCCCTGACAAAATTTTACGCTCTCCCTTTCAATTTTATTGCTTTCCCATGTCAAAATACTCCGCAGTTGATATAACAACGTGACATAATTATATATAAATTATAAACATCTTTTCTAAAGTTAATAATTCGACTGTTGTTTTAGGATGATAATATAGTCGTGTTTGCTGCTGTTCCGAGGTATTCCCAAGTACCATTGGTGCATTAAAGTCGGTGAAAAAAAACGCAAATTTGTACCAAACCCACCGACTTATGTAAGAGAAACATAATCCATTTTGCTATTTCGCCGCAAAGATATATTCACTTAGTTGTGTCTTTTACTATTTTTGGCTATCTCCTAGCTGAAGTTTGCGACGACGTCTGTCCAAACAAACGAATTTCTGCTTATGTCTGCATTGTAATTTGTAGCCACTAGTATAACGGTAAATTATAGCTGTAACTGTAATGCAACTGTAGCTAGGCGTGAAGATTGCGTTGCTGGATTTGCCAAGGGAATGAATTAGATGCATGTTCGAGCCGGAGTACTTCAAAATCTAAAAATTTTTAGAATCCTGTTTTTAACGAAATCGCTAACACACTACTTAGCTTTGGAACCGCAGCAAAAACATGTCTATATGATAATAAAACAACCGTCGAAATTGTAACTTCAGTAAGGAATTTTATAATTTTTCGATATAGTTTTGTCACCCTTTATATGAACTGCGGAGTATTTTGACATTTACAAGCAATAAAATGTTCCAGTAATATTAACATAATATATGCAACAATGGAACATCATATTATCACGACTGCAACTACTTGCTATGTTTAACATTAGATTCCAACAGAGTAGAACTCGAACGAAATTGATCGAAATTTCAATCGTACTGTTATTTATTGGTGCAAACAGTTATTCATCGTACTAAAAGTGCATAATATTTAAGTACTTTAACGTAAAGGTATGTTGCCTTGTTTTTCATGTTGTGCCTTTGATACTTCGTGAAATAAGTGTTTCCCTCGATTGCGCAAAGAGACATTATTGTCCCAAATATGTTCCGTAGAAGAAATAGTTATCCACCTACATTTTATATGAGATATTTATATCCAGATTCTGCATTTCGTGAAGGGGACATAATTTGTCCCAATGTATTTCGTGGGCGGGGAAATGTTCTTTTTATAACATGGAAACATTTCGCCCCCGTTCCATCAACAAATGTAGTGAAACATTTTCGCAGTCTTCCCTACAGAATGCATGGATACGAATGCGCTTTGTCAATGTCGCGGAATACAGGGTCACAGCACGAAACGCACGACGGCATACCTTTAGTCTAAAAGTGTTTAATCTTAAGGATGTCATCTTCCTTATCATATCATTGGCTCCTATAAATTAATTGGCGATCTGCAGGAATCGTCTCCCACGCTTAGGCCGTGCTCACATTGCTTCCGATTTGCATGTGTATTTTATATAGATTTTCACAATGTATCCAAACCGAAACAGCATGCACAATTCTTTCAGACGGAATTGGTTGGATGTGGTGTGGAAGAATACATATGCAAGTATACGGTTTGTATAGAATTTGGTCCAGTCGGATTGGATGCAGTAGTAACAGAAATCAAATAGGACGCAGTGTAAAGAAAGCCGCAGAAAAAACTTGAGATGTCCTTCAAAAATTTATGTGTTCCTCTCGAAATCTTGTTTTTTGACATATTTCGGTATGGATTTAGCGATTTCGCTGTATCTTTGTGTTCGTGACCTTGTTATAAGACAAATTCCATGAAAATTTGTAGCTATATTATGTTTAACTTGCTATGTTCACACTAGTTTATTTTCTGCTTCGAACATCAGAATTGTAACACAGTTTCGCTTTTTGTTTTTGAATTACGATTTAAGGTACGATTTAAGAATTGCTGATTTCACACAAGGGTTCTACGTGCTTTTTCGCGTTTACCGCATATCTGTAAGATGTTAGGTACTCCACGATATTTCGTGTCGTAGCCACCGATAGGATTAGCAAATTGGGTAATGCATAACGACGAACTTAAGCTTATTTTAGTCAAATCTTAGTGACAGTTATGCCACTAACGGATAAAGCTAAAGTATAACGAAATTATATTTGGCGTCTTTCCTGATATAACAGGTCGGTATTACGTGTTAATAAATTTGATACTGTATATTGCCATGTATTGTACTTTTCCAGGCCCTGTGTAATTTAAACTTTAGCTTCGTTTGAATGATAATTTCGCTTCACATTTACTGGTTCTGAGTTGTATGCGTTGATTTCTTACATTAAACAGTAGAATATCTGTTTGTAATTTAGAAAACATGGTTCGAGGTCTTGACGACGAAGAAGTGAAGTTTCTCGATATGGTTGATACAATGAAGCTTAAGCAAGTCAAAGCTAAAGCTGATGAAGAGAAGGCATTGCTCAACGAACTCAAGGTTTGCAAATGGCAAATTTAACCTTTCAGCGTTAGTTGGCCGTTAAATTTAGTGCCGGTTTATAGTGCTAGCCGGTAAGCTTCGTCAAATATCAGATTCGTAACACGGTTAGCTGTCTATTTCCAGATGCTTTACTGGGCCAGTATTAAAATATTTTTGATTTTGTGTAACACTACGTTCAGAGCGGTACAGGAAAGGCTAGGTGTTTAGAAATATTTACTATAAACATTGTGCGCGAGTAAAAATAAGATGACCTCACCAAACTACACTATTTTGTCTCACCAAACCACCCTATTTATGAGACGTGTAACGGATCGCTACTTAGGAAATCAAAATTTGGTGTGCAACTGTTCTCGAACACACTGCTATGCGTTTTAGGTAAAGACATCTTCTGTTTGCAAAAATTCAACGTAAATTACTGAATTTTTGCGAACAAATTTGTAGAATTTGAATTGTTGAACTCCCGTTTGCGATCCCTAGGAGCTAAACTACGTTCCCGGTCAAAAATGCGTGCAATCGAATTCGCGATTGATCGAAATTTCGTTTTATCGAAATGTTACTAATTTGAAATTTATTTAATTGATCTAAAATCGGAATGGATCGAAAATTCGTTTAATGGAAATCGGTCGATTATTTTGGAATATTTTGGCCGTATCTGTGCAAGACTTGCTTGCTTATGACCTCATTGTTATATTAAATTTATTTGCGAGCAGACATTAATCCAAACAGAAAATTGATATGGATTACAGGACCACTTTCTGGAAAATGAAAACCTCCAAAATTGTGTTCATTGTGTAATTTCTGGACTAGCTTTTGAGTATAATAAGTTCCAATGACAAACGGTAGGACCCTTTTGTAAATTCAGTCGCTTTTATGTATAATTTGTTCGCAAAGAGAGACAAATCCTAACTAAAATAGTAATGGAACAGTCATTAGCTGATTTCAAATCACTGCTTCTGGTTTTGCAGGGAATCGAATATTTTTCTTACTTGTTCTATAACAATGGAAGTGGATCCCAAATCGGGTGTTTCAGAAAAAGATGGTCAGTCGCCGTAGATTAAGCTTATTCGCACATTGTTATAAAATAAGATGGTTGGTGGGGACATCCTAAATTTACAGGTACATGGAACGCAGTTTGTATGTAGCTAGTTTAATGATTACATAGTGTCGTGGAGGTCATATTTAATTAGTTTAATCATTTCATATCGTTGTTGATACGTGCGAGACGTGCGGACAAACACGGCTGGTAGGAAAATAATGATTTTTTCAGCTCATCCATAATTCATTTTAAGGTGGTTGGATGTAGATAATTTTTTACACGATAGCTGAAATGATCACAACGCACTCAGTAGTACAGCTCCGACCCCATTTTCCGGTTCAAAAGGCCAAAATTGGTTTTTTTGAGTTCATTATCGAATCTGATCATGCTGATACATGGTATTTGTAGCCCATACTTTCATAGAGGTATATATCTCATTGAAGAACACAACCTTCTACTCATCCAGATCTACAACTTTGCTTAACATAACATTTTCGTGAGACTACTGCCTGCGCCGATGTAGTCCCTAATATTGTTTGTCAAATCGTTTCCACTAATAATATCGATTTTTCACATTTCGGCATGCTATTCCGCGTTTGTGCTTCAAAGAAGTGCCTGTGCGGTTATCAAGCGATGAATACGATAGTTTTGTTATAAAGTCCAACTTGAATATGCTGTAGCTTTTCATGTGTTTTAAAGATTTTACGGTTAACGAACCCATTTCCAAAATGCAGACTGTCTTCTTCATTTATTGAGCAGAGCGAGGCGAAGCCGAGCGAATCGTTTTTATTTTCTGTCTGGGAGTAAAAAGGTCGATGTCCGTTCGTTCGATCCGACGGATCTCAAGAACCACTGAACCGATTTTAAAAAACTTTTTTGTTTGAAAGCCTATCATGTCAGAGTGTGCACCTGATATTTGGGATTAAAAAATTTTGAGTGGTTAATTAGTAATTAGCTAATTAGTTAAGCTTATGCAGCTAAAATAGAGAATTTTGCAATATTTGTGTTATTATTGAAATAGAATCGTTTCGATCAAACCATTATAGGGTTTTTGGGTAGAAGAATTCAAATATAATATTTTTACAATGATAAAGCCCTATGGCCTATGCAATGTAGTTACAAGAACATCAAATTGAGTACATTCGTAATGCCACAGCCCAAGCTCCGCTCACAAATGTCGTTCCGCTACCGACTAGTTTGGCTATGTGTGACATCAGAAATGAGCTTGAATTTCTTAAGAAATATTTTTCGGTTTTCTGTATTCGAGGGGTTGACTTTGTAGAGCCCAGCACGAATATCATGCCTTGTCTGTGGTTTTCAATGTTTATGATTGATACACCCGATTTCAAATGTATAGTCTGTCAGTCGTTTGGCCGTACTGTTTAGATGTCTCTTCAAACATGGGCAAGATTTTTGAGCTCCCAGCAGGATTTCAGTGGTTCCCGTGAGGTCGTGGAGCAGGTAAATTTTGACTTCCTAGCAGGTCAACAGCGCTTGCACCACCCCTAAGGTATTTGGATGTGACACAACAATGGATAGTCCGAACAAAAATAGTTATAATAAAACTCAATACTACTACAACTGATTATTTATGGAAAAGTATAGGTAGAACGAAATGCGGCCTTCCGAAATACGCATTTTCTGTAAGTAAATGATATATTTGTTGTAAATGTATGAAAAACGCGATAAAATACAACTACAACACCCCCACTTTCCCTGAAAGGGACAAGTTTTTTCCAGAGGGAAATTTCACCAGGTATTTCCTGTTCCACCTATTTAGGAGCTGAACAGCTTCTAGCTCAAAACCCAAAGGAGATTTAAGGTGTAAACTGCATCTAGAGTGCTTATATGTCTAGGTTTTCAGTATGTTGAATGTAATTGTCGGATTTTGGTGTTTCGATAGTAATGAATGTGATTGACTACAAGTCGTATGCTGTCTGCTATATATTGTAAATCCATCTTTTATTTAGTAGATTACATGTGAGCAAAAAAAGTTGGTACAGAATTAAATTTGATTATAAGTTGACAGATTTGTAGTCCACAGGTATTTTTTCTCAAAATTCACGCTGGGTACATGTTGAAAATTTTTGGCCCGAGAATTTCACGAATTTTTACACAATAAAGAAACGTAATTACATAGCGATACAAAGTTTACACTACCTCCAACTGCAATAGATTGGACTTAATTCATGTACGCCTTTGTCAGGTGTACAGCATCTGTGGCGTGTGGAGTTCCAGCACGCTAACTATATTTTGTATATCTTTTTAGACTGTATTAATCTGGTTATTACGTACGTTAATATTTATGTTATGAAGAGGTTTCTTATTACGTATGATCCAAAGCAAACGCAAACCTAATAAGCTTTGTTAGCACACCCAATGTCTCCTAATCCGACACTGCCCTCGGTCCAGCAAAAATTTTTTGGGTCCACGTAAAAATATTTGGGTCTAGACCCACCTGTGAACCCAAAAACCTTGAGTTCGATTTACAGATAATGTGTGTATATATAACGCATAAAAATATGAAACAATGCTTTTGGTCAATAATTTTATTTTAATTGACCATAACGGCGTACAACATCGACTAGTTTTCACGGTTTCATAGTCATGAACGATTTTATGCGATTCGGCGTACTCCATTTAACTATTTTCATAAGCGCCTGAATCATAGTTTATTAAATTTTACAAGTAAAAATAGGCAGGTTAAACATGACATGCGTTTTTCAAACAGAGTGAATAGAATTTCAGTTTACGCCTTGAGAAGCAATAAGTCTTTCTATCCTGCCAACTATGATTCCGAAGTGATACCTGTTAAACACTGTCATTTTGAGTCCCTAACATTTTGAGATAAATGCTTCTCATTCGGATAAAGTCATTATCATCATTTTCTGCCTGATCAATTCCCTTTGAATTGGGTGCGGTTTAAAAGTTATTTTTTTACTTTTTTGAGGAGGACTATGGGGGTTTTGTTTTTCCATCTTCATAAATATGGAAGCCAGCACTGAATATTGGATATTTTACATTATACCTGTGTACTTGCTATGTGTACATGAAACGTCAGTGTCCTTTGTTGCGCCCATAATTAACTCCATCAAAAGAAGATGAATCCATTTCGTATTAAACTTAGTGTCAGTATATTTCTTTATGCAATTGAGTTGATTGTTTTGGATCCACAACGGTATATGAACGCTTTAACAATCTAAAAACGTAACTATGTAAGCAAAATCGCCAAAACTTCTTCAAAATTTATTTTTCTTTGTACCTATATGATAGAATGCTTTCATAATTTTCATGGTTGCTGAATAATATGAAAGAAGGCAATAAATGTGTTTGCGGTATATGTGTCTTTTTCACAATTTTGGTGGCTCCAACATGAAAAACAGATACTAGATTGTAATTTTTCGTCAAAGTTGTACAAGGTATAATTTCGAAAGTACAGTACGCGCCAAAAATGGCCGTCGCATTTCGAGCGAGCGAGTCTCGGGCGAATGGCTCGCTCGAGATTTCGAATCTATTTAAATCAATAGCTAATTCTATTTTTAGAATCAATTTATTTCGAGCGAGCGACAGTTATTTTTGGTGGGTACTGTACGTGAGTATTTGGTCAGTTGAAAAAGATTGTTGTCATGCGATTTGAAATTTACTGGAAGCAGTTGTCAATTTGCCTCTTTATGCCTTTGACATAACCTTTTTAAATTTGCGTATCTGCATGGTGTAACGATGATTTAGAAGTCCTGAGTGCGTAAAAATGTTTTCCGCGATGCAACTCTATGTAAATTAACATCAATACTGATTAATGTAATTTCGCCACATTATGTGCCTATAATAGCATCCCTCTTTTCCGTTCCACTCATTGTGCTATTTACTAGTTACGTATTTCATGTTGCTAAATCGGACATTGTTGACGCTGTTTCCGGCAAATGTCGGCCTAATCGAGCTGAGAAAACGGTAACCCACGCTGAACGTGATCCGTATCAAAAGCCAATATTATCACAGCCGAAAGTTTCCAAACAAGCAAAATTACTCGGATTCGCCGTTAAAAGAAAGAAGTGTGTTTATTTTGTGCACAGCTTTTTTATTCATGTACAGTTACTTATGTAGTTTCCAGAATTTCAACGTATCGTAGAAGCTGATATTTTCTGCTAGGTTTAACCCTTTAACTTTAACTCCTGTAGATGTTGACAACATCTAATTACGCGTGACTAAAAGAATTGTACTAACTAATTTCGGCGAATTCTGTACTGCTGTGCAAGTGTTATTATTCGCTTGTTTTGCAAGGAACCTTAAGAATTTGAGAAATAGCTCAGCGACAGTTCAATAGCTAGTCAGTGCGTTCAAGATCAGTACCTCGAGGTTGACCAATTAATAGCTGTTCATCGATGCTCGAAATGTACATTCATTCAGGCGTGAAAGGTAGATTGATTACTAGCTTGCTAATATTTTCAAACTCAGTCTGTGTTCCTTTGCAGGAATTGAAATTTAATTTATATATTATTGAAAGTACATAACCATGTCTCTGCCAACTTTGCATTTCCGTAATATTGCTCGCAAGAAATCTCAGGAATATAAATGACAAGACTGATACTTTTTTGATGAATATTTTTAAAGCATGTGTAACACGTGAAGCGCATGGATATGTTACACATGCCTAGTAATAATAGCTGCAACCGGTCCATGCCCTGGAAATACTTAGGCCAGAACAGAAAATTCGCTTTCAGGTATCCAGTGACTATCAGCCAAAGATTTTCTGGTTTTGCGAGATTTGTGTTGTCTCATTGGCCATTAATTTTTACTTTTTCTCACAAAATTAGGAAATTTTATGGGAAAGCGTTTTGCCGAAGGCCAAAGGCTAAATTTCAACATTGGTGTGTTAAATAGCTAACTGGGCTTTCCATTCTCTAAAGATTTGGCCAAGGGGCATGAGCAGAGCCTAAATCTTTGCCAGGGGTTGAAAATGTCACCCACTGACTCCCAAGTTAGACAGCTCATGCTAATATTAAAAATTATTATTTATGTTTTCCAGTGTTAGCTCTTGAGCACGCGTCGCGACACCTTCCCGCCAAAATTTGAGAACCTCACCGATTACTGCGCTGCAGTGAACCTGGAAACCGGTTTTCTATTTCGCTGTGGTTTTTTAAGTTTGTCGGGCCCGTATTTTGAATTAACTCGATGTTGAGAATTTCCCCGCACTACTGTCCTGTCCCGTTGGTCGCTCAGTGAACACCGGAATTAATCACAACTGGAGCAATCGGCTGAGCACCTTTCACCGAACCATCCGACGTTGATTAATATGCCGATACCAAACTGTGCCACACAGAAAACCCTTAACGTTGACACTGCGTGCTGCGAACACTTTGTTACCACGGCAGGAATCCACCTTTGCGGTATCACAGTCGCGGCGCGGCTCACAGTATTACGTATAGTGAAAGGGAAACCACTGAGAAACAGTAATTATTGTGCTGGCACGTTTCGCTTGAATCCATGATGTCGCTGGAACAAATGTTTTGCGGCCTTGAACAATATAAGCTGAACTCGGAATGAGCGTGTCGATCTTTGTGCAGAATTGTCTCTTTCTTAGTAGCGCATTACGAGAATATTCTGAACTAAGCGGTGTCCGCCGGTAATGCATCAAAAATTCTTGTACAGCTGAACTGTGTCCAAGAGCTTATTTCCGTAGTGCATTTTTGAACGTTGGAACCATGCGTTCCACGGCTCCGTTTGTTGCTGGAAGATAGGGAGCACCCCTGAGGTGAGTAGTACTCCTAGCACGACACCATGGTTATGATTTAGCAGATGTAAACGTAGACGCCTTGTCGGCCACCATGGAGTATGTGTATTCAATATGAGCAAATGATCGCTATAGCAGTTCTGTGAACGTTCGTGTTGTAGTCGTGTGGATACATGGATATTGAGAAAAAACATCGAGAACGATGACCCAATTGACTTAAGGAAATTGAATGTGTGTCGATATGGAGCCGACTCCACGGATTTTGGAGGAAAATCCATGGATCAACCCGTACCGTGGAGGAGTATTTCGGTGTTCCGCGCACGTTTCGCATTTGTGACTCAACTGTACAATACTGGTATCGTCACCAGGTCGATTGCTTCATTAGCTGAACACCGTCAATGTGAAACAATCCTAATACAGGAGATCGCAGTGTTGGCGGAATGACGATCTAAATTCTATAAAGAGACATCTATTTTTATCACTGACTGATAAGAACTCCTGTAACATTTGGAGTGTACGTAATTCTTCGTAGTGCTCGGATCACCAGATGGCCAACCTTCTATGGTGTGTTTTATCTCCCGAGAAATGGCTGGATATTTTTGTTCCGATATGGTGGAATGGGCACATACTCCTCATGCCCAGCCGCTGACCCCTATTAGCCACCTCCTACCCACCACCGCAAGTTTGACCCGTTACATTTTTGATTTTGACCCCGAGAAATTTTTATTTCCGACCAGTGTATGTAAGGCGCAACTTCTTCGAATCCTGGTATTCTTGCCCATCTCTGTCGTAGAATGCTGTAATACAAAACGACATTATATTTAAATTATATACATAATATACATAAATAATTCCTTATATTTATATAATAATATATGTATACAATATAACGGTACATAAAATATTTGTCTCACCGGAAGTTGGGGTCAGACTTGACCACCAGAGCCGGCTAGGTCTGCAGGCTAATTGTATTTATTGTACTCAAGTGTTTCTCGCGTACACAAGCTTTCGTCGAAATGTTTCTCGAGCATTACCAGAAGACGATTTAGAGCGTCAGCATTTTGACGTTGAGACGTCTTGCGGTATTCGATAATGTAATTTTACTGGGTCATTTCACGCTACGATATCCTTTTGTCCCAGAAAAAAATGACTAATAACTTTTTCGGCTCCGATTATCTTCATTTTTGCTCCCTATGACTAAAAAGGTCAAGGATTCCGAATTTGAGGTCGTTATATTAAATTTTTTATCCGTTCTGATGCTATAGCTTCCCAATTACCACCCCTGATGGCCAGCCTATCAGACGTAAAATGGCTTCCGGCATTCCTCAGGTTGAATCTAGCCTCCATTTTGTAATTATATATCTCGTGCAGCCTATCGGCGCGGTCAAAATGAGGCTTGGCCGAGCTTTCTATGTCCAAAATAAAGCTTATTATGCCTATTCTTGGGTAAAACTTATCACTTCTAAAATACGGGGGTGCCGATTTATAGCTGTTACTAAATGGAAACGAAGCGGCCATAAACGGTAGCTCTTTGTATCGATAGTTTAGCCAAGCGGAAAAATTACAATATTTCCTTTGCCAGACATGTTCGAATGCCAGAAGTAACTGGTGGTCGGGGGGGGGGTAAATTTTTTATTTAAGTTCAAAACCACTCAAAAATTCTAAAAGCAACACTCAGCTGTCTTTTTAACTTCATCCACTCTACATTATTTCATCCAAAAATAATATGGCACATGCATACCAATCGCCTGTGTACATGCCTGGTAACGTTGTCGGGGTTAAAATTCAAAATTAAATTTTGTGTCATATGTGGCCGAAATGCAGTGCCACAATGTAATCTGAACTGAACGCGCGCAATTTCATGGAAATGCCATCATATGGCCGATTGTTCGAAATTTTGGTGGTGCTCGGGGTTGGGGGCGGGGGTAAAAGCCTGATATCAACAGGTCTGCCATGAGATAGAGCTCATATCGTTTGACCATTCTCTTCCTCATGGGAATGAAACATAGCAGACAAATTAATCTAGTTATACTCACTCCACCATACCCAAACTAGCAATGTTTGGGGGTAATCAAATGTGCTAAAATCGATCTTTTACCCTGGTGCCGGGGTAAGTAACAGGAAGTCCCTGGGTTAATATTTTTTCAAAAGGTACCCAGGGGATAGGTATGATCTATGAATAACGTTTATGTACCGTGCATAAGTAACAAGTAATGACCAAAAAAGAATTTGGTCAGGGGTGGGGGTAAAAATGGGGTTCATTCCAAGTCGGCCGCTCTCATTCTCCAGGATTTGTGTAGATTTGAAATTTGTGTAACTAAAAACGTAGTGTAGACCTGACTAATTCTGCACAAAAAAGAATTAAGGCCATAATTTTCAACATGCGAGCCACATTATTAAGCGGAAAAAACAGGTCGTAAAATTAGTCATTACGGTTTTTGTCAATTCGGGACTTATATGGATGTCCATCCCCTTTTTGTGGGGGTGAGACTAAAAAATTTTTGATGTTTGGCTAAGTTATAAGGCTTCCTAGCGTAAATAACCTTTTTGCAGTTCCCTGCCCGTTTCTGTGCTACAGACCAAAATATCCACTTTTACCCCCACCCCGACCATAAGGACATCGTAGCGTGAAATGACACTACTGACAAATCCCATCGTGCCAAACAATTAACGGCCATCACATGGAGTCGCTTTCACGGGGCTGAAACTGGTATTTTCATTACCGCGTTGACTGTGGCTCCCTTTTTGTACCTTTCGAAGATAGGCAATGCCGAATGTATTCTACAGTCTATTGTGCGAACTTTCACTTTTCTCTCCAGGATCGGAGACCTTTTTTGGTGAGACGCTGTAGCAGCGCTCGAAGATTTTTATCGTGTTCGTCAGAGTGTCGGTTGACTCACGAGTATGTCGACCAGGTAAAGTGCTATCCTTTCAGATCGCCAGTCATCTGTCATTTCCTTAATTTTTTGGAAGTACCCTCTGTGGGTGCTCAGCACGATCCGCTGTTGACTTTCTGGCGCGAGCGGATTCTGATTGTATGCGTCGGCGAGATCAATTTTGGTGAATCCACTGACTCCGCCCAGGTTCTGTATCAGGCTCCTGGGAAGTGGAATCGGTTGACGATGTGTCTTTAATTGAGGCTTGATTGTTACAGAGTAGATGCCGCATACACGTCGCTGGGGTTTCGACCTGGAAGTAATTCTTTGCGAATCGGCTTTCGTGTCGGCTTTCAGACATGTCGAATGATCGCGGCGTCATACGATTAAGCAAAGCCTTCCTGAATTTCGAATGGGAGGACCTGGGCACGGCAAAACATTGGCGTTGCACCCGGTTTGAACTGGACTTCCAGCTCGAAGTTTTTGAGTTATCCTAACTCTGGCTTGAACAGGTCAGGAAATTCCCCTATATGGTTTATGCATCCTTGATCGTTGCCTTGAACCACAAGAAAGTGAATATCGATGTCCAATTAAATGATACCGCTTCGACTGATCAAATTAAGCACGACAATATTAGAGACAATGACCTTGATCCGTCGTGGAGAACGTGGATTTGAAATGGAAGCGTCCATTTCGAATGCTCCCGAAGCCGGTATCTGAGTTCGCGTTGCACCCGCGTGTCGACCGCTTGATGATGTTAAACGCGGCAGCAGAAATTTCATAACCGGTATCGATCTCGAATTTTTTTATATTGTCTCTTGTAGTCTCCCTGATTTGTTTTACCGTTTGAGCGGGAGTTGTTTTTCTGCAGACATACCGACTCGATATTTTTGTTGCCTAATTGCAAATCGAAGACTTGTGGCGACATTCATTGCCCGTATGGCTCGCCCGGCGTTACGTATTCTTTGGGATTTAAAACTTCCTTTAACGATGCCCCCTGTTACCCGCTGGAAACTTTGGCTTGCCTTTATATTGCACCAAGTTGTGGTTGATAAACTTATGGATTGTTCTTGGCTTGTTTGCCTCATACACGTTTCTTTCGCGACCGTCGCGGCATCCTCGGTATCGGGCGCGGTCTCGATTGTTTTGATGAATGTGAAATCGTTGACTTTAACCTTGAACTGCGCGTTCAGCACAGCTTCGTTGGCAACCGAACACATCAACGTCGTACGCGTAATTTCGTTGGGTGGATCGGCAATCGAGGGGAAATGGTATGTGACAACGTCCTGCCTTATTCGCGCGGCCAATTCGCGAATCGTATTGTATGTTTAGGCGACATCTCGAACCAAAACGTGAACAACATACTGTTTAAGATCGTATTGTGACTTCATGTGGTCCGCAAGCTCCACCAACGTGAGATCGTTGATGTCTTTTGGTGGCATTTGTTGCGACGCTAAGTTGTTGAGAAGTTTGTACACCACCTGAGTTTGATTCGTAACGAATACCCGGTACACTTTGCCGTTTGGAACAGAATTGGCTCTGATAAATGTTTGGAAACCTATTCAGTTTAGTCGGTCCACAGTCCTGTCTTTATATCTAACGTTGAAACGTTTCCCGCGGGACCTTTAGGAACTGTATCGGATTTGAGCAGTGTCTGTTCGGTTTTGCTACTGTATTGTATCGACTTGTTGCTGCTGGGTCTCGAACTTATGTTGCAGCATTTTGATCAGCTGAGTTGTATCGGACATTCTTGCGACCGTCGAATTGTCTCCAATCAGGGAAAAAGGGATAGCACGGAACGGGGTTTCGAAACGCGAAAACTTATATGTATATACCTACCGAGAAGAGCGATCGAGTTACTATACCGAAGCTGAACCACTGGGAATGACCCTTGGAGTCTAATGTATATCGAAGCCGACGTATGAAGACCATACGTTAAACTATTGTGATTGCAACCTTATATACGGTGTTTGAATCAATCATTTTGTTACGATTGCGGTAATCCACTTGACCTGTTAACGCTCCGATAGAGCGATCGAGTTACTATACCGAAGCTGAACCACTGGGAATGACCCTTGGAGTCTAATGTATATCGAAGCCGACGTATGAAGACCATACGTTAAACTATTGTGATTGCAACCTTATATACGGTGTTTGAATCAATCATTTTGTTACGATTGCGGTAATCCACTTGACCTGTTAACGCTCCGATAGAGCGATCGAGTTACTATACCGAAGCTGAACCACTGGGAATGACCCTTGGAGTCTAATGTATATCGAAGCCGACGTATGAAGACCATACGTTAAACTATTGTGATTGCAACCTTATATACGGTGTTTGAATCAATCATTTTGTTACGATTGCGGTAATCCACTTGACCTGTTAACGCTCCGATAGAGCGATCGAGTTACTATACCGAAGCTGAACCACTGGGAATGACCCTTGGAGTCTAATGTATATCGAAGCCGACGTATGAAGACCATACGTTAAACTATTGTGATTGCAACCTTATATACGGTGTTTGAATCAATCATTTTGTTACGATTGCGGTAATCCACTTGACCTGTTAACGCTCCGATAGACGGCGTTGGTACTGGGAACGGATTACCATGTATCGGCAGAGGTTGACCTGCGAAATTCTAAAGTTGATCCGCCCTTAAGCCTGTCGTGACTCGTGATTAATGATGGCCAAGGATATTCGGATATTATCCGTGACGTCGGGATAATTCGAAAGCCTTAACACTCCCTTTCGTGGCCAACTGTAAAATTTTGCGTTTTTGTCGTTATATCAATATATTTTGGTGATCTATTTTGGTGCATACTATATTTGCCTTAGGCCAAGAAGACCAAGACACTTCATTTAATCCTCTCGAAATATTGTAAACACGCCTTGGCAACCCAAAATACTTTATTTTTTAAACTGTACTTATTGTGAGTTTTCTGCTACCTTTCAGCGTTTTAGGAAAAGGCTACAGTGTAAGTTTCGCGGTTATGAATGTGTTCTTGGCATCTATTTTAAAATAACCTACCGTTTTTTTGATCACGCTGGTCCTAGTTTGGTCGGTTTAACCGATTGTTTCATGACTTAATTTGCGTTTCGACTATCGTTGAACAAACTGTTGCCGGATACTAACTGTTTACGTTAGCGCTTGTTCACCAGTGAACTACGGCAACGTTGTTGCTCGGATCCTTAATGCTTTTCACATTGCGAGTGAATAACAATACACAGCCAAACTTACGCTACGCAACCAACTAAGCTAATGCACTTGTTTCATTGTATTAAGTTGCACTAGAATAATTACAGTACCCGCCAAAAATGACTGTCGCTCGCTCGCGACTCGCTCGACACTCGCTCGCGACTCGCTCGAAATAAATTTGTTCTAAAAATAGAATTTTCTATTAATTTAAATAGTTGCGAAATCTCGAGCGAGCCACTCGCTCGCGACTCGCTCGAAATGCGACGGTCATTTTTGGCGAGTACTGTACATGCGTTAAAAGGATAAAAGCTTTCTGTACTAATATCTTACGTGCCAGGAAATATTTGAAAATTCGCCGCGAAATGTTTTGAGGAATATATTTTAGTTTGAGCAAAACAGCATTACGTCATATCTTGAGGATTAAAGGATTATACAAAATTTTTTTAATGGTGCCCTGTTATATTAGATATTTTCATTAGATGAATCCAAATAACTATTCGATGTCACGTCCAAGTTCCACTTTCATTCCGAAATTGTGTATTTAGCTCCCGATTGTTTGGACTTAACTTGCAAGCTGACAACGTTTGCCAAACCCTTTTCTCTCGTTTACAGTTTCGTGTTAGCGATGACCTGCCATCCTATCCAGATCCCCAAGATAACAAAAATATCCGAAATTTCCATGTTATGCTGAATAAATTAGTGGGAACGATAACATGAAATATTGTGTTCACTATAAATTAAATGCTGTTTGCTAAAATATTCATACTGTAATGTAAATAGCAAATGGTGCAAAAGCAGATGATCTAAACAATGATGTCTGTTTATGCCTCAAATGGTTAATACATCATACAATGTACGTGTAATTGTGAATGACAAAGTCTGGTATACAGTTTGTGAAGTGTAACTAAAAGTTTGAAATTTTAATATGTCCAATTATGTTGTCCATGTCCGGATTATTCTATATCCCACAATTTTATTTGCATATGCGGATATTATAATGTCCAATTATGTTGTCCATGTCCGGAATATTCTATATCCCACAATTTTATTTGCATATGCGGATATTATAATGTCCAATTATGTTGTCCATGTCCGGATTATTCTATATCCCACAATTTTATTTGCATATGCGGCTATTATAATGTCCAATTATGTTGTCCATGTCCGGATTATTCTATATCCCACAATTTTATTTGCATATGCGGATATTATAATGTCCAATTATGCTGTCCATGTCCGGATTATTCTATATCCCACAATTTTATTTGCATATGCGGATATTATAAACAATATGCCTGTCCATCACTATTTGTGATGTAGATTTTAAAGCTTGTTGGGGGTCGCTTTCTCACTACAAGGGGTTTTGGATAAATATCTCAGCCGTTATAGTTGAGTCACATTCAAAGTCCAAATTTATGGTATAGCGGTGATACAACAAAATTCAGACTGATTTTAACCAGAAATTAGGTGCTGCTTGCTCTCAAAAACACGTTTATGATATGTGTCGCACAGTGTACTATTTGTTGCACATGGCATTCTTATTTAATAATATTTAAGGCCGTTGTCCAGCGAAACGCAGTTGCCCGATTGTGAATCAACGGCCTCAAAGCAAGCGAAGTCTGACGATGCTAATTCGAGCGGCTCGTAGCTTACTTAGTTCAGATAGAAACTTAATTCAGTGCATAATGTTCTGATCGCTACCGATATCTGGAATCGAAAATGCTTGAGTTCGGCGTCCCACGCAGGGAACAACGATAATTATAATTCTTCATATTGACATCAGCTAAATGGTATTGTGATGTACGTGGTCTGTGTAGTAGAAACTGAACAGTCTACTAATTCGAAAGCGATAATACAAAACGTGTAAATATTACTTCGCCAAAAATTGAGTACAACAGTACGGATTATGGTAGTAAACATAGTTCATTTTCGTTATTAAACGGTTACTACTTCGTTCAATATTTGATGGAGGTACAACTTCTTAAAGCTACATAGTGTTCCACAAGACATGTATTGCGGTCTTGTTTTATTCAAGTCGGGTATTTGCGTGATGTCAATATACGAATTGCTATAGTAATAATAATAAGACGTCGAACTTCTCTAAAGTGTCTCCGTAATATTAGGAACTATGGACCAGGTCAACCCTAGCGGCGTCCTTAAACAGAATAGCGTAGCGTGGGCAGCTTTGGGGAGGGAATACTGGTTCGTTCCCAAGCTGCATTAATAAGTTTTCTAAATGAAGCGGATTTTGTTCAACTAATTACAGCAGGTCTAGTTTAATTGAGCAAACATTTTGTTTGCTCACACTATTCTAGTTGTATCAGAAATATTCCAGTTTTTCAACTCTGGGCTATAGTTGACTATATTATGTATTATGGAGCGTTAACAGAGAGTTATGTGCAGTTACTGCACAAGTGACAAAATTTTTGAAAAAGCTGCAACAGAGACTGTGTCACTTTTAGAAAATCTGCTATAGAAATTGTGTCACGTTTGGAAAAATTGCTACAGAAACTGTGTCCTTTTAAAAAAACCGCTGTACATGAAACCACTTTTGTGGAAATGGCACAATTTGTGTAACTACTTTTGAAAATGTTACATATGTTTTAGCCCATACATGGGCCAAGGTTCTAGTTCGCAATGGAAGGGCGTACCCGGATCCTTGGTGGAAGCCTTCGGCTCCCAAGGGCGTCCGGGAGTGCGGCGCTGTGGGTGCCGCTAAATGCACATATAGGTTTGGTGATTGTGATGCCTCCAGGGGTATCCTCGCACTCGGGGTGACATGTCAGGGGGTAGACGGGGCCATGAGTATGTAAGTTTTAGCCGTTTTGTAAAAATCGGCTACAGAAATTTTGTGTGTAACAGCAAAAAGTATAGCAACCTGTCGAAAAACTGCTACGAGCATGTGTCCAACAAAATGCATCTGCTGGAATAACAGTCATGTTTGGCAACTATAATATAAATGTACTAGTTACTAGTGGAAACGAGTAGTGTATGGTTTATCTACGCTCAATGACTAGACAAGGGCAATTTCACAAATTGAGCTTCCAGATGTTTTGTTTAAACCAAGGTAATAGCGACTTGTATTTCGCAAGCAACGCCTGGTTTCATCTATACGTTGTCGTTATGTGTAATCACCTGTAACAGGCTTTGTGTTTGGTGTATTATATAACTGTATCTAGAACCATTTATTCGTGAACCCCACTATGAGGATCAATGGTGAGAATTTGGAAAAATTGTGGTTCCTCCCAGGCTGAGCACGCCCTTTGGAACGATTTTCACCCCTGAACCGGAAATAGCTACAAAATAGTAATAACTTTTTGTAATTCGCAGAATTTCTGTAGCAATTTTTAAGGAAACGGCTAATGTGTAGCAATATCTTAAAAAGTTACTATGCACTGTGCCATTTTCAAAAAGCTGCTCCATTTATGTATCTGCTTTCCTAAAAGAGTCGTTGCACTGTACGTTGTGCAAAATTTTCATAAATTAATATAATGTTAAAGTGGCATTTACGAAAACTAAATTCGTACAGCAAAAATGCCTCATGGCAGTCTGCTCTCCATTCCTCGTCGGATCGTTGGCAGTCCGTCTGCCGGGCCAAAATTTTACTTATACTATTTGGATCCGGATTTGGAGCGGCGTTCACGTTATAAACGTTCCCGCTGTTTGGAAATTTTGTCCCCCTGTAGTCGCGACCCTACCGTACAGACTGTGAGGGTAACACCCATACTGTAAATGCATTGCCGAGGGTGTACGACACACCCCCTAGCTATTACATTTTTTCTATACGGTTTGTACACGCCCATAGCTATTTGGCGCCAATTACTGAAATAAACACCGGCTGTTGCTAATGGGATTTATTACTCAACTGAGCTAGCGTTAAGTTGTTTTTAATTATCGATATTTGTATCTAGGCGATATCTATGAATCTATGAAAGTTGCTGAAATAATACCACGCATTGTCAATACAACCATAAGAAGACACGGTGTGCTTGACACTGTCGAGAAGTGGCAATACCCATTGCTAGCTACTTTTGAAAAAATTTATAAAAAACACGGAGGTGTCTTAGGACACCCCGTTGTCGACAGTGTGCCTAACACTGTGTGGTGTACATAGGTTCCAAACGTTGGGGACATAACATGAACGCCGAATTGTATTGCGTATACTTTTACGTTGTACGTTTCGAATGTTAGCATAAATAAATGCGAGTCCTAGTCGTTTAATATTATATAGAATTATATTAGCACTGAGTAAATTACTACATAAATAAATTTGGAAATAAATTTTTATACGTTTTGGATCTATTGGTCCAGTTAGTTGACTTAATATTGTATTGAGTTGTTTGGTGATTTATTGTGCTTTTTAGCGAGGGTACGATTTTGCCATACGGTAGTACCGAAGAGCCTGGGTGTATTTCGTGACAATGTAAACCTAGTGTAACCGTTTGTTTATTTATCCACGCTCGTTCCATTGGTTTTGACTGTTTCTAAGCGTCGAAATCTGCCCCTATTTATAGGAAAGAGTCGCAACATATATATGTTATTTCGCCGGAAGGATGGAGTGCTTGTGTATATTACTACTTTTGGATATATCCACGCTAAAGTTCACTACACCGACGGTCCAAATTGGTTATTTATTGTAATCTTTATCTGCTAGTTTAATATCAAACTATTACATAGCTAGGTGGGAAGATTGTGATTCTGGCTTTGCTTGTTTTTGTTTATCTTTGTTCAATTTTTTCTGCTTGCGGCTGTTGTGAATTCATCGTACTAAACCCGTAGCATAGTCATTTCGGTTTGTTTTATGGCAAATTTAGATTTGTTTGGGATGACCTGTAGACTCGCAGTTTCCCAAATTTTGTTTCTTCAACACGCATACAGTGGCGTTGATCTACTGGTCTGAGTCAGTTTACAGGTTATGGATATTTTTTTATGGGGAATTTTGAGTCGTTAACACTACAGCTACTGAATAATGCGTTACGCATTTAGTGCTCATGTATTACGTATTTTGAGTGTATTATAGAATTTCTTTTTTTGCTGTCTTACAGGAAAATTGGATTATTAACTTTAAAAATATAGCTAACCTAACAGCAAGGTAAGTTAAGTAGAAGTACGCAGTATATTGACATTTATTAATACATATGTATTTCACATGAAGTCCAGTTCCCTGTTTTGAACAACAGGTTTTAATGTGGTCACAAAGTTTCTCCTAATTGCTAACGACATTCACGAATTTCTATTATATATATAAGCTAAAGGTATCGGTATGTGTCTCTGACACTTGTAGTAATAAGTAGAGTACCGCATATTGACAATTTTAATAGTTATTCTCGAAACTATACAAATTTAAACGTGGCCACAATAACAAAATTAGCAACTAACTACAAAAGTGTTAGTTCTAGCGTTTCATCCCAATTTAAGCAAATAGGTAGCTAGAAACTAACGAAATCGTGTCATTTCTGCATTATATAACTATTATATTAAGACTAACATAAAACAATATATAGTCCAGGTATTGAAGGTGAAACGAGCTCACTAGATATCTGCAAAATGCAACATCCAAATAATTTGCACAAATAGCTATTATATTAAACCTTGTTTAAATAAACTACAATGGTTTGTGTAAGCTTAAACTTCTCGGATGTCACTATTCAAGCCCGGTTGCGCGCTAGCTGTATTTTCGTAAAAGCTTGATAGGATGTTTGCTCCAGCTCATCAAAGCGTAGTGTGACGTATTGGAAATTGCTTTTTGCGGGATGGCGGTAAAAATGAGGGTTTTTAGCACATTTCACGGAGGAAGTACCCTTCACGGAAGCAAGGGTATTTTTATTTTAACTTTCGTTTTTTCTCTCGTTAATTTTATTTCATGGTAAAATGATAACTGCATATCCCTCTTTTTTTATTTTTCTAGTAAGGGTCCGGTTCTGGAGTTATTGGGTTTGAGGTATGGCACCGTCGTGGTTCTTTGACCAAAAATTAGAAAATTTGTTCTTATGTCATTGTCGGCTGAAAAGTATCACTTGGGGTTATCTGCCGTGGGAAGCTCATTGCCGGTGTTGGTTTTGCTCAGCCATGCATGGTTCATGGGATAGGGGTATGGCGCCCCCACGGTTCATCTTTATCGTGAAAAAGTACCAAACCTCTGACATTCGGTACATATAGTATGCTATGGTGCCATTGTAGAAAATTATATACCTATTTACGTTAATGGCGCTTTTCCCTTTCCTAATTCCAAACTTTGTATTCTTATCGTTTGGCCGCACGGCTCAGTATTGTGTGGTTATTAACATCATTTTCCTTAGCTACCACAAGCATTTTAGCACGCAGCACTGTACGGTATATTTCTTTTATCGCAGCAGTATTTGCAAACTTGGGGTATCTTATTTGAACGTCGAAGATGCGTAAATTTGAATACATACAGTGGCTTTACGAGAACTACCAAAGTTAGTTTCGAGTGCCCGGTTAGCGATTTACTACCCTATATTTACAGTACTCGCCAAAAATGACCGTCGCATTTCGAACGAGCGAGTGGCTCGCTCGAGATTTCCCAACTATTTAAATTAATAGAAAATTCTATTTTTAAAACAAATTTATTTCGAGCGGGTCACGAGCGAGCGATAGTCATTTTTGGCGGGTACTGTAAGTCTAGTACCAAGGGGATAATCCAAAACAAAAATTTTTTGTCATAAAATTGGTCGAAAATGATATTTTGTGAACTAGCTCGTCGAGCTGAGTCGAGTGGTACCAAAATTATCGTATCAATAATTTCGGCTTTAGGTGCGAAAGGAAATGACCCCGTTTTTTGTATTACGTAGTCTCATTGTTTTGTTCCGTAGATATCACTGATATGCTATGAAGCATGATAACTTGAGTTTTTTGCGCAAAAATCGCAAAAATTTCTTTTTTTTTGTCCCACTGTAGAGATGATAACTCATCGCCGGATAGATGGATCTTGACCAATTCAATCTTTTTGTTCCCTTTCATTACACGCTAAATCCGTCGACCACGTCTTCGGGGTTAAATTGGGCCCCAAAATGTCAAGGATCACATTTTTTGAAATTTGGCCATTATTTTATGTATTTGTCTTTCATGACGTTTATATCTCGAGTTAGAGGTTTCGTAGCGAAAAACTGAGTCCATCAGCAGAATCTCTCATGGAGACCTAAAATTTGAAGTTATGCATTTTTAGAGCACCCATTTTCGAGCTATGAGCCAAAGTTGAAAATATGGGTACTCGAAAATGTTAAAATTTCAAAATTTTACAAGGTAAGTTTTTGCATGTTAAAGGTGACCTATGGGATTACAGTGTTATTTGATCCGTTAAGCAAGATGGTTTGATTGTTTTAACATCATGCTGTTAAACCTGCCGACGGTGCCGGGGCGAAGTTTGGTATATTTTGGCACCAAAAATAGTCAAATTTCGCCGCTTTTCCAATATATATGTATGTAGGTCAGTCAACATTTGTATTGGTTTTCGGGGTTGCTAAATGGAGATAAAACCGAATGTATTTGCGTGGTATGCATCAAGTAAGCCAAGGACAATGATTACTGAAGCACTTGAAATCACTCTTTAATTAATAATATTTCTAAAAATATGTGATTTATAAATTTCAAAAGCTTTTATCTTTTTGGTCATTGGAAGAAGAAACAGAGTTTTCCGGTTTTTAGTAGTTGCCATTGCCTTCGTATAATCGTTGGACTTTAAAGCGGGTTTGGGTTTCGGGACCTGAATTTTGGAACGAAAAAATCGTCAATATGAACATAATATTATCAACACTCGCTCTGTTTCGCTTCGCTTTGCAAGTTACTAGTATTTCCGTATCTTAGTCCTTACAAGCATATGTCTTCTTCTATTGCTCGGACAGATGGTTTATGGCCTAGTAAGCATATGTACCTCTTATTTAGTGTTAGTTTTTTTAATGTTCTTGCTATTAAAAAGTGTAAAAATTGTGCTCGGTTTGGGAAATTCCAGTTATTGGGTTTTATTCTTGCCATGTGTTATTGGAACTAGAATGTTTTACCTATAATGCTCATATCGCTACTAAATGTATACACGGATGCATATTTTATCATCATAAAGACAAACGTGAAACAAGTACTATTTATATAGTCAATATCCTACCATATATCAGCAAGATCTAAACAACCTCTAAATACGCGTATTAGTACTAAAAATACATTTTCCGAGCTGGGGATCCCTATATCATGTCACTTGTATAATTTTGGAAGCTTCCAGAAGTCAGAAATGTATACAGTGAACCGAAATAACAAATGCTGTGCGCACACATAAGAAATTTGTTGACTTTGAAATGCATCTGACGTCGACTCTTTACTTTAACCATTTCATATACTGCGGAAAATCCTTCGCATTTACTAAAATTAAAGGAAAATGTAAAGGTTTATAGGTTTTTCCGATCGGCAATTATCAAACTAACTCAGCATGCTATAAAAGGTTATAGATGTAAGACTTTTATGAAAAGCTTTGTTATCATTACCACATGGCAGAACAAGCTCTGAATTATTTGGTCAGGCCATGTTATCAATGTTACTAGATAACTCTTGCTATGCAATTATGCTGGAAACGATTCCACGGCGCCGATGATTAGTCCGTGTAAATATTCAGTGGTTGAATTGATATTGCTATGTATTGGTTACACTTACACGGTTTCGTTTCGTCGTGCTAATGCAATTACGACGAAATCATTAAAATCATGCAGCTTTAACTACATTAGCTAGCGCGATTTGGCATCATTTGGGTTGTTGCGCTAATTTAGAGCGATTGTAAAAATGCAATTACACGACTGTCGAAAATCTGCGGCTACGGGTCACTTGCGAGCGGTCTAAAGCTGCAGTGTCACTAAAGTGCTACATTCGCACACGTATGTATTTTAATGTGAACGCCGCATAGAGTTGTAGTCCGTGTGAACGGTATTCATTTGTTTGATCCAGTGCCGCTGGCTACCAACAAAAGTCAAAAGCACCTCATGTGGTCAACATTAGAGAGTGTTAAATTGGTACATGTCCACGTGTGTAAACGCAGGACAAAGAAATATTAGGTGCGTCAATAAATAATATTCACGCAAAATACAAAATGTTTCATTGTGAAGCGTTAAACGAAAAATGTCAAAAAGGATGAATTTTTTGCTATTTCAGAAATTGTATTTTACTTGCAGATTTGAGCTAAAAAGTATCACGAATAGTTTGAAATACATAATAACATTATTTGGTTTCTGTGAACCTCGATAAGTTTTCACGTTCTTGCTAATACATACTGTCGCACGATTAACAAGGCAGTTTAGACAGATTTTCCAAAAGTTGTTTTGTGTCTCTGGGAAATGATGGCAGATATTTTTATCTGGGAATGCCGGGATTTTTTGCTGTAAATATAATGGGAGGCTTGATAGATAAATTCATGAAGTGCTTACGATGTTTTTATAACTCTGTGTTTACGTAACAGTAATGATATTGTTTCTATTTCAGATGATCGAAATTGGTTAGTTGCTCAATTGAATATACATGACATATTATATTTTGCGTTTTGTAAATATGACAACTTTAATATAAAACAACATCAAGTATCTGGGCAGCTTTGGCCTTGTCTTCAGGTAACAATGACGAAAAGCGGAGTAAACGACGACCGTTGCTCTGATGGTTCAACAACACCTTCTAGTCGTTCAAAGCAGTCCGATTCCGAACAACTCTGTGACTTTAATTCAAAGAATCCAGCGAATAAACGAAGTAATTATTATTATAATGGTATGTCAGGATCGAGTGGTAAAGGTACTGCTGTGCAGTTGAATATACTCGACAATACTCGCTATTCGGATCTCGGTTGTGGCTACGATGATGGAGACACAACATCTTCAGTTAATGGACATTTGTTGATGACAGACGAGTGTAGTAGCGAAAACCAGAGGGAAAATGACGGTGACGAGACAGGAAATATAATCATTAGCTGTGGCGATGTGAAGCAAGCATCGAAGATTCAAAATGGTGCAGCAGATGTTACAACGCTGGGAAACAGTGTTGACAACGATTGTCATGATGACGATTATACTGTTTCGGTGCTGCGAAAAGATTCAAGTACGCCTGCGACTTGTTGCTTTGTGCAGTGTTTTCGATTCTTAACGCATCGATGTCGGCGTTCTACGTATGGCTTTCCTGATGACGAATTGAAACGAACACGATTGCAACGAATAGCATCTGAGTTGTTGTGTCCTCCAGAGGGATTGGTAAGTACATACGGCTGGTAATTATTTAAATTATCGTACGTTTCGTTTTATTATTAAAATTTTTCCACATCAATCTGTCGCCCTTGCTTCTCCGAAATTTTTGGTGTATATGCTTTGTAATCATGGTAACCTGGTATACACTCTAATTTAACATAATAAAACAGTAGCAGAAATATTTGGAGTTGGTTACATCGTATTCTCGATTACTAACTGTATTTGTCATTAGTGTAAAATATATAAGGCTTACAGGAAGTTGAATGTACATGTATACACTTGCCTTGCCGGCGATAAATTACGGTTCTGTATGCAATATCAATAGTTTAAATGGTGCGAGCGAACCGAGGGGGTTTCCATTCTGGGCGCTAGGGGAAAAATCTTGAAAATTTCTTTTTTGTCTGTTTGTGTCGCGCATAACTTATTTTCCGGTGGTTGGATTTCGAAAATTTTTTTGTTTGGTAGCAAAAGTGATGAAGGATGTGTCCTTTAATGGAAATTGGACAGCTCCTACCCCATCGTCAGGGTCAAAATGGCAAAAAACAGGTTTTTAAGGTTTCTTTGGCAAATCTGGTCATACGGGTACCAGTATTTCGCAGCCCATATCTCGCGACATAGTCGTCGCATCGAAAAAATGGAGACTACCATACAGAATCAACTCAACGAGATCTACAACCTTGCTGACCACACTTTTTTGCGCACCGCTCCATGGGCACGAATATAGTTTGTCGGCCCTTTGCCAGAAATATTTATTTTTCAAATTTCGGCATGTTATTGAGTATTTTTTACCTTACAACGAGTATCTATTAGGTTATTAAGCACGCTGAATACGATAGTTTTGCTATATAGAGTCCAACTTAACTGTATTATACGTTTTCAAGGTGTTTCAAGGGTTTTACTGTCCACGCACCCGATTTCTAAAATGTAGTGTGTTTTCATTTGTTTTGCCACGCATTAAGAATAGTCCATATATAGGTTTTTCGGTGCACAGAATACGATGGTTCGGTTATGTAGCTCCAGCACGAATATTTCATGCTTTTTCATTGGGTTAGGATCAGTGAATCCGATTTCTAGAATATGGTTTGTCTTCAGTAGCTTCGTTGTTGTGTTTTGCGAACAGAACATCAAGAATGCGCTTTATAGGCTTTTCGGCATGGTGAATGCAAACGTTTCGTTAATAGCTGAGCAGGATTTTATGAATTTTTATGGGTTTTCAAAGGGTTTAGAGTCAATGAACGAGATTTTCATAATACAGCCAGTCCTTAGTAGTTTGATTATGTTTGGCATACGGGCATCAAGAATGGTCTTTATATAGGTTTTTCGGCGTATGAACACGATGATTTGGTATGGAGACCAGCACGAATATTTCACGCCTTTTCTAAGGTTTTCAATGTATTGCTATTTTTCGTCCTCGCATGCCAGATGCTAGTTTCTACCGGTCATAACCGAAGGATTACTGTATAGTACAAAAATCATCTTAACTTTTGGTTGTACAATGTTTAAATCATCTTTTATCAAGCGGCGTCAGGCAATTCTACGTATGTATCCAAAACATCACTATGTAACGCCACTTTTTATAAGGTCTCAAACGTACAGTCGTCAAAATATTGTTTTTGTTTTATAGATCATTTGTGAGCCGGCCTTAGTTGAATACAGTATAGTTAAAAGCGGCGGGAAATGCATCAGTTAGAGATTTTAGTACAAAATAGTACTAGTACAATTTTAAGATTTATTAATTATTATTAATTTGAGTACTAGCAGGGTACAGTGTTACAGTAACGGTGATCAGTCTCAGAGGGTAGTCACTACAGCCGCCGGAGATGAATTTACTATCTCGCGTTCAATCTGTTGCGAAGCTTGATCTAGCTTCTGTTACTACTATTTGTTTATGCATCGATTTCTTAAAACAGTTGACGTGTTGACGTGGAACAAGGCGTTCGAAACAATAAGACTAATAATGTTTCTTCGAGATTTGCATGCTAGGAAAAACACCATCCACACTATGTAGTTTCAACGTTTTTATTTACTAATATATTATCGTTTGTTTCAGATGCATTCGTTCCTTCTGAGTATGCTCATATTGAGCTCAATCTTTGCGTTGATGTACTGTCTTTTCGATCAACCAACGCTTGCGTCAAACAAATCAAAGGACATTCTTCGAAATAAAACTCGGACAAAATCTTTACATTGTAAGTCTATGATCTATTTTGCCAACTCGAAGATTATCTGGCTTTTCGAGTCTGTAAATTTCGTCGCAGGGCGTGAACCGAAAGCTCTTTGTGGTTCGGGAAAACCGGCGGTGGACTTTCCCATGGGCATGAAATTGTGGCATGACGGTTCAATCGTTGCGACATGGAAATAGAAAAATTTTCACAATTTAATGTTTTAATAAAAAATGATAAAATAGTTCATGTCAAAAACGATGCGAAAACGCCTCGATTAAGACTATAGGTACATTTTTAAGTGTTTCTACGTATGTACATAGTTTAATTGAATGTTTAACTTCATTAAATTAGTTGCAAAGCTGTAGAATTTCTACTCTTATGTTTTTGGTATTATATGAAATTATTTTTAACTCACATGAAAAAATCGAGCGTCGTTTTCTCTGAAGATTTTAATCTTGATGTGCTAACAGCTCCTTGAGATGAACCCACGTCTTGATTATTGTAATCTTAGTCAGAAATGTGATTTGTAAAATGCCATCTTCCTTAAAAATATAAACTTTTGCCAAACGTGAACATACACGTCTATTTAATAAATAACTTTATCTTCGTGCCAAAGCTTTCGAATAATTTGTTTCTAAAGCTGCATATTATTTATATATTTAATAATTTATTCATTGTTATCTTGCGAACTCTATGTATTGTGTAAGTTACAACGGTTAATAACACTACTTATATATTAGCTTTGAAAATCGTCGTTAGATGACAAATAATAAGTATGTAATACTTTTCTCGACATGAAAAAATCTGTTGAATAGTGAGTCGATGCTAGTGGTGACAACCACTATTAATTTTTAGACTCAGCTGATCTTGTTCTGAATCTTTGTAGGCTCCGCTCGTTTACCAAATTTATACCGAATGGTCAAATCTTATGTTGGTCGATATGAAGGCCGTTTCAAATAGACTTATTTAACGAAAAAGTAGGATCGGACCGAAATAAGGCCGGCCGTGAATAAAACGTTCAAATTTAATAAACTTCAATGTAAATGTTTCAATAAAAACTGAAGTACATATTAAGCAAGTAAAGCATTTAATTGACCTTATGGACCCGCGACAGGATTTTTTGAGAAAGTTGGCGTGACCCGTCTCTAGCGTGAAATTTTAAGATCCACAAGCTCGACTCGACTCAGAGTTGTAATACGCAATTACTTCTAATTGCTGCATATTCAAAAATCTTTCATTTCTGTTTCAGCCAATTATGAAAACTTTTATGGGTTGTATATTTTGATTATCACATGCTATGCATTTGGATGGGCTGCATCGCTTGCGAAGTTGCCTCCTCTGTTCGGTAAGTTGTTTTGTCTGCCGTGCGTGTATAATTTAACAATGGTGTACACCCTCTGGTATATTGACTAGACTCTTCACAGAACCAAAGCTTAACCTGTGATTTTCAGCTTGGGGCGCCCAGCTCCTACTTGGGGGCACCGCAAATACCTGGGAGACTCCTCCCTCCCTTCCACATATTAGCTGATGGAAACCGTGGTCACAAATCAGCAGAAAGTCAAATCATTGCATTTTATGATGTTTATGATGCCTTTACAACATGTATACGATTGATTTTGTATAATATTCCTTAGTTGCCTACTGAAAATACCATTTTCAGGCCGCGCGTCATTTTGCTTAAATTTTTTTCGTAAACAGTTTTAATACAAACAGTAGTAGTTAGTTATGTTATACCGGATTGTGTTAGAACAGTAATTTTTGATGTCACATCAAAATAGTTGGGAGGGGGCTGAGGGTTGTCCTGGTGGCATGACCTTTGGGGAGCTTGAAAATAGTGCGGCACCCTCTGTGGAAAGGCCAGATTAATTATCAATGAAACGGACAAGTAGAAAAATATTCGCTCTTTCAAATAATCCTAACTAAGCGAAAAATTCATTTTAGCGGTCTATGTTTCCATAACTCCTCACGGTGGTTGATTAATATAATGATGGTATAGTGCATTTTTTATTTGATATCACATCGTGACGGTTTCTCCAAATAGGGAAAGGGGCACGTACATCGACTTTCCCCAGGTTCACGCCCTCAGGAAAATTTTGGTTTCCCCAACTCATGGCCATCCGCTCCTCCAAGTACTTTCCTGTGCGGCTAATTCTTTGTTAGCCAAAAATATGCAAATTTTTCACTACTTTGGCTAATAATTCACAAATGTTTCATTGAGGGGTCATTGAATTTTTTATTGTTGCATATCCGCAATTGCAGTTAGTCGTTAATTGACATACACATATTTAACGTTTTGTTACAGTTATACTGATTTATGGTGCCCCCAGTTCAATTGGAGTACCCCAACTGAACTGGTAGAATTGTCCCCAGGTGTATATTTCCAACTTCCTCAGTTACCAAATGGGGAAACCAAAATTCATACCCCAGGTATAATTTTGATAGCTTGGAGAAGCCAGTCGTATCTAATTGTACAGCAAACTCTTTGCGGATTTGTCTTTGTAATGATTTCTTTTCTAGTCTTGTGCTCGGATCATAGCAGTTAGCTCTGTGGTAGCCCTCGGACTCTAATATTTTGTACAGCGACTCTATGAACAGAATCAAAGGCTGCTTCGAAGTCTATAAAAGCCACGACGGTCGGTTGATGGTATTCATATCGTTCTTCTGGTAACATGCGTAGACCATGGATTTGATTTTCTGTACTTCGGCCTGGTCTGAATCCACATTGTTCTTTGCGTGCGAACTTCTCACTGTGCTCATCTGATGGCGATGACGGATTGTACTAATGTAAAGGCTACATTTAATAGTGAAGTTCCCTTGTGTTCGGGTGCTTTATTTATGCGTGGTAATTGACTGCTAAACGCAGGAACAACATTTGGAATTGATTCGCTGTTTCATATTTGTTGCAGTAGTAGGCGAAAGTAATGCACTGTAAAGTAAATTATATTATAGTGCGAATGAATTTTTAACAAAATCGTGTTCTGTTTATTGCAGGTATGCTGGTAGCAGGATTTTTGTTGCGTAATGTTCCACAGCTAGATGTCGTTGAATATATAGATCCAATGTGGGCTGCGTACCTCAGGTATTGACGATCATAATACGTTTTTTACATTAATTATGGAGCTCTGAATGCCGAATAGTTCATTACTACAGTATTTTTCTCATAAAGTAGAATATCCTTGTATCTTGCAAGCAAAATTGAAACGGAGCTAGCGAGGTTTCATCTATAACTTGTCATTTTGTGTAATCACCTGCAATAGGCTGCATTTGATGTATATACCACCCTAAAACCTTTCGAATCCAGAACCCTTTGAATGTCCTAAAATCTCGTCGACCCTAAACCCATTGAAAACAGTTCTACATGTGTGAAGCAGTCGTGCTGGGCTAGATAATCAAAACCATCATATCTAGCGTACTGAAAAACCTATATACGTAGATCATTCTTGGCTCTTTGTACCCAATTGTAACCAAACTGCAGAAGACATATTAATTTTGCAAATCTGTTTCGTTGACCCCAAATGCGTTGAAAACGTCAGAAAAATGCGTAAAATATTCATGTGGATCTTCAAATAACCAAACTATCATATTTCGCATACTGATAAACCTAAGTCGACCGTTCTTGTTGCAACGCACGCAATACTTAACCAAGTTACTGAAGACACACTTTATATTTTGGAAATCGGATTCACTGGCCTTAGACCCGTTGACAACGTATGGAGAGGCATGAAATATACGTGTTGAACACCAGGTATCCAAATTATTGTATAGCGTTCAGGAAAACCTATAGATAATAATGCTTGATGCCATGCACGCAATACATAATCAAAAAATGAAAACAGACTACATTTTTGCAATGTGGTTCGTCGACCGTAAATCCTTGGAAACCCCATAAAGAATTATGATATAGTCAAGATAGACTCTAAATAACAAGACCATCGTATTCGGCGAGCTCGATAACCTAATAGCATGTCGTTCTAAGTCAAAAATCTGAAAAATTAATAGCAAAGGGTCGACAAACTATATTCGGTCCAACAGATGACCAGGGAGCGGTTTCACATAAATGTGACATTCATAAAGTTGTAGATCTCGACGAGCTGATTCTTAACGTTGGTCTACATTTTTGATGCGAAGCCTGTGTCGCCAGCTATACGCCGCGAAACAGTGGCATCCGTATTTCAAGATTTAGCAAAAAACTTTTAAAAACTTGTTTCGGCCATTTTGACCATGAAGATGGGGTCGGAGCCTATTCCCGTTCAACAAATGATATATCGTCATCCACTAAAATACAAACCAAAAAAGCATAAAAATTTTACCTATCGATCCATCAACGTATGAACTACAAAAACAGACAAAAATGAAATTTTCACGCTTTTCCCCTTAGTGCCCGCAGCGGAGACTCCGCTTGCTTCACTCGCTCTATTAAGAATATAAAGTAATATAATAATAATTACAATATACTAGCATTTCAATTCAACGAACATTCTGGGTTGGACATATTGTGGGCTGCGGGACGGCCCCGCCAACCTTTGGGCTAAGACTTGGAAATGTTTTGGTGTCCTGGAAGTGCTCAAAATGTTTGAATGCCGTCCGGATCTCAGCTAAAACGAGAATTGCCTAGGTGTCGTTAACAAGTGAATCTCCTTTGGAGGCCTGCCTCTCTCTATGGCGAGCTATATTTATTACCGAGAACTTCTAGTCATGGGATATAGACTGGGTGCCTGTTATTCGGAACCAGGGTACCGAATACTGCCTGGATGACCGCTTCAAAATTAGAAATTAGACTGCAATTCTCTGCCTGGCACTGTAAATTTTGAAAATGGTCGTTTAATCATTAAAATCGCCGTCGATGGTTTAATATAATATGGTGTAAATAAACGACAGTATTTTGATGATGTTTTGCAAAGCCAAAACAATAATATTTGGTTATGATTATGCAAAATATGGTGATATAAACAGATCGATAATAGCGTGTAATAGTATTTTATCGGTTATAGATTTATAGCTAATCCTCACCAACTCGGAATCTGCATTATCTCTGCAACGCGATTCAACATCGCAATCTGAAGAAGGATGATAATTAGAGTCTTTGGAATCACTTGAGTCGGTGACATCACTGTTTTCGCCCGCCGTATCTGCTTCGCTCGCTATGTGAATCAGCAGCATTGTCATTATGTTTTTCGTTCCAGTGCTCTGTAAAAATATCAAAAAATACCGAATTTTTGCCCATAAAATTAATTTTTGTTCCTAAAGAAATAATATAAATAATTATCACAATATACACCATTGTTATTGCAATGCAACAATTTTTGGAATGAACAAGATTCGTTTTTAAGTCTTATTTTTATGAAATACATATGGGTCATTTCACGAAACCATGTACTTTTGAAACACCACTTTTTGAAGCCAAAATGAAACGTTTTCGAATGTACAGTGTATAGACCCCTACCGATGTAAAAAACCCTGAATTTTTCGAATATCGAGGTCTCTATGCAAAACGAGCTACCTGAAACCTGCTACAGGGGTTGGAAAGGGCCCCCCTGGGGGTCAAATTTTAATCCGAAATAAGTCATTATTCTGTAGGTTGACGGAGTGACACGCGAACCATGGTCTGTTTTTATGCAAGTCCATCCAAAATGGTCCTCGTCAAGCCATTTGGAGCACTTGCGACCTAAAATTGATGCTGCTAGGGCATTATTGGGGTTAAAATCGACCAATTTAGAACAAGCCTATCGCAGAAGTTTTTCTAGCGCAACGGAGACAGCACCTACAGATACCATTTTATGCTCACAAACCAACCATGAGCGGGGGACGTCTGAGAAAAAATTTCAGGCAGATCCTTAGGCCTTGTAAAAAATGGCACCCCGATATGTTGAGTCGGGGGGGCTACAGCTTCCTACAACATGCAACGCGCCAAACTTTAGCTACTTCTATACATTCTAGATGTAAGCTGGTGTAAAACAAATACAATTGATCTATGACCAGCTTACATTTAAGTGATGATACCAAGGACATTGCGTGTAATAGATGTGCGGGCAGGCAGAAGGGTTCCCTAGCTGCCCAGTTAAAAGCACGGTCCCATATCATAATGCAATGATGATGAACTTATATACTAATATGATTCTTGCGACCTTCGATTACTTTTATTATACATGCGGTCGGGGGGGGCTACATTTTCATTAAAAATTTTTAATAGATAGGTCGATTCTAGTGGGGCTTTACTATGTTTATATCCGGCCTATTGTAAGACCGTGTGCTAAATTTGGCTTTTTTAAATTTAAGTTTGGTCAGGTCGGGGGGGGGCTACATTTTGCATACCCCATTTTTGGCATTTTATGACCTTCGACCTCATAATGAAATAACACATGGACAGACGCTGATATTCTTTTTTTGAATAACACCTGTACTGATTGCGATTACCGTTATATAGCATTTTTGGCGCTAGTGCACTTTTACGTTATTTACCAGCGTCTGAAAGCTGCCAGCTTTGACCTTGGTCGGGGGGGCTACATGTCACGAAAAAAAATTTTCGGAAGCTTGACGTCAGCTTCAGTGTCGATGCTTACTCACAAGTTTTTCCGGATAAATTAGCAAATACCAATGGATCACAGTGAAATGAAAAACACACATGTATCACGTGCTAGCGATACGGCGAACGTTTATATTAGGACATGTGTTTTTGGCTTCATTTGGCCAACCCGGGTTGAGGGCCTCTGGCTCCTGCTACGTTTGGGGTACAGAGGTCCACCATACCTCGTTATGATCGTCGGATATGCTATTACTGCATCTCACAGCGACATTAAATTTCCTTACAAAAGACTGGTGGTATGGGCCAAAAAGTGCCGATGTAGCCCCCCTTGACTAAAATGACATGGTTTCGTGAAATGACCCATATATACATATATATATATCAATATATGGAAACATGACCCTTTTTGGACGCTTTCTGAGTTCATTTGCTTAGTCTTTTATGCTACTGAATCCTTACAAAAGACTGGTGGTATGGGCCAAAAAGTGCCGATGTAGCCCCCCCGACTAAAATGACATGGTTTCGTGAAATGACCCATATCGGATTTTGAACGCTTTTTGTTTTTGGCCATATGTCCATCACCAGAACGTGTTTCGCTCGGAACGACATTGTTAACTGCGTTGTGAATATATATTTTGCTTTTATAAATATATATGCGAGGTAAATAATTTCGACGATCTGTGGCATTCGGTCAGCCAACATCTGGTTAAACATCAAAATCTTGCTTTGCTCAGCCGGTGATAACACGGAACGGTCACAAATTTTATCATGTTTAACTGATTATCAAAGGCAATGAAAGCGGGAACTAACACATTACATATGCAGTTACCAAGTATTCTGTGGTACAGATGTACTAAGCAGTTGACAAGCACATATATATACGATGTTGCGTGGAACGCAGTATGCTTAGAATTATTTATTCCATCGAAAAAGCGAAATGTTATATATGATATTTACGTCATATACCACGTTTTGCTCCGTTGTGGAACTTGGGTAAATATCATACAGCGAATTGTTTTTATGAAATATCTTGCCAACCACTAAAGCTATGTTCAGAGTCTCTTCACTATTATGTAGTTCGTTCCATATAACACATTTTGGCCATAACAGGTTAGATTAGTTGAATAATGCTATATACAAAATTTTGCCTCTGAGCTATCGGTATTTTTACACGATTTTAATTAATTGATCAAATAATAGCTTCTAAATTGAATTTCAAAAATATGTATTATATATTTTTGTTTCTGGGCTGACACGTTTCGCGTAACGGAGATAAAATTAATTAGGCGGCACTGAATTTAATAGACGCTACAAAATTTTGCCACCGGCTCGGAGCGACAACAGCAAAAACTATCTGGTTTACCAACACCCCCAATTCAATAGTTGAGATGGTTTTCATCTGACAGAATGGGTTAATGGCCCCTATTTAAGCTATGATCATTGTCGCCCTCTCTTTCATTCCACTTTGAGATTTCTTGATTCAAGACAAATGATTTTGTCGTTAGCAGTATGCTATGAAAACTTGCTAAGTGCAGTTGAAATGACTTGCTGTGATAGTGAAACGATCGTCAAAGTCATTGCAATCCAAAATCCATACTGTATAATATCATTCATCCGTAATTACTCCACAAAAATAAATGTAATGTAAATGGTCCCGGAAAAAGTTCATTGTCGATGTTAGGCGAGAACGTCTACGTAGATTTCTGTACGGATACTGTAGCGTATTGCTAGTGGTCACTGCTAGACGCATCTCGTTGTAATTGTGGACGACGCAGTCTGACTGAACATCAGTCGATAAACAAGTGTAATAAGCAACTTGGTATTGCAAACAAGAAATAATTACCAATGGTTGATTAAAATATTGTGCAGATAGATTGTTAAAACGAAGCGAGTGTAGCGAATGGAGTTACATGGCGGTTAATTGTACAAAATTGTGCCTTGACTTTTAGTGTCACGTTCGTGATTTGTGTGCCAAAATGATTTTCCGCCAAATCCTGCCAAAACCAACACAAATTGAATACTTTCGGTTTAGGCTATTTTGTGTTCCAACATTTCAGAACTCTGCTAGACGTATGTTGAAAATGCAGACCACATTCGGAATTATTTCATCAAGAACTACAAATTGCAGATATTTTGGTATTGCATAGGCAACCGCTTTCGAGATAAGAGCCAAAGTCTAAATAAATACTCTGAAATAGTTTGACTAAGTGAGTTTCTTGAATGCTGGCTTGGACTTCAGGGGTATTTAGCCTGTTAAGCAAACGCGCTGGATTTATTCTCTGAAATCGTAACATTGGTTATATGGTTAACCCTGTGGAGCGCCGCAGTGCGCTGAAAATGCTAACTTTGGAAGCAGAAATGGTTACTTTTAAATTTTTTAAAATTAATTGTATTTGGAGAGTAAGAACGCGTGTTGCAGAAGAAGATTTATTATAATTTGTAATTAGAAATTGAATTTAACATTGTGTTTAAGGCAAGCTGCGTTTGGAATAGTTTTGCTTCAAGCAGGCCTCGGTTTGGATTTCTTTACGTTAAAGACGTTGAAAGGTCCTTGCATCCGCCTAACACTGTTGCCGTGCATCGCTGAAGCTGTAACTGTAGGGGTTGTCGCGTCGCTTATTCTCGGATGGCCAAGATCGTATGGTTTTATGCTTGGGTAAATAGTATATTTTCAAATAATTAAATACTGACAATTTTTTTGCGCAGAAGTTTGAGTATAGGTATTTATATCGATGTTTCTTATGTGCTCGAATCCTGTGCAAAGTTCTGCTTTAAGGTAATACTTACACTACCTTTTATTTTAGTTTTCATGTTATTTGGCCAGAACTGAATTTTTTGTTAGCCTGTATCGTTTATTTTAGTGTTAGTAATTCGATAATAAAATTCCCGAACAGAATGCATGAAGAATGCAAGCGATGGATGATCTAGAAATTAATGGCTTTTCATCGAAGCGTACTTTGATAATGTTTCCCGTTTAATACCCCCAGTCCTGATAGAAAAACATTCCTACTTTATTCGATTATAAACGAATATACCAAATATATACTCCGAAGTTTGGTTTCTTTCGAAACCTTCCAAAACGGACCTTTAATTATTTCCTCTTAGTTCATTTAGCAAAAGTATTTTTGTTTCTGTGTCGATCTAGTACCTGCTTGCCTCAGGGTAACGGTCAGGGATACGGTTATTTAACATGTTAAACGGTTTGGTTTCATCTTTTTACTAGCTTCTCCGAGTAGGACTATTGGGATTTAGGCATATCGACCTCCTCGTATTTGCTCCAGTTCATGCATCTAGGTACCCCAGGTACTTCCCTGTGCCACTAAAAATTAGCAAAACTTTTTTCTGATAGGCTAAAAATATGCTAATTTTTCCTTTTTTGGGCTAAAATATTCTAAAAGCGTTCTCTTTGGGGCTATTAACATTTTCCTTTTCTAGAGATACACGTTATTTGCTTGCAATGAGTATTTAAATTAATCCTATTTCACGCTTGCTGACAATGAAAGTGGGGACCTCATGCGTATTGGGAGATTCGCCACAGGTGCTTTCAGCTACCACAGTCCCGACCTGGAAGATCCACCACGTCATATAGATAGGGACCAACATGTCTAACTGTTTTGGAGTGCTACTAGAACCTCACCAACCTTCGTTTGGAACGTAAAAATTTTGACTTTAACAAAGATTGACATTGTTGTTTTTGGGATGATGAATGCTACCAAAGCAATGGTATTTGCGTAATATGCGCTTTTATACTTGATACCCTCGAACTTTAAGAAGGGATGACATTTTTCTTAAGATTTTTGTTCTTGTGGAGAGGCCAGCCGTATGTATTACTGGTGTATTATTTTTGTTCTGAGACTTCCATAGGAAATTCATACGTTAGTTTTATTGTTTTTTTACTTAAAAACTTTCTGGGTTGATAGAAATGTTTGTATAGCTTTCCTATTCTGCTGTATTCTTACGCAGAATGTCTTCAATATCGCCGCGAACGCATTGAATGGTTCGGATGCAGTCAAGTGGTTTGTCCCTCTATTTATCGGTGTGGCATGAGTAATTCATTAAAAATAATTTCTGGATTTCTAGATACTATTTCTGTTAACGCCGCTACGATGCAGTGTATTTAATACGAAGACAGATTCCGGTTTTTTCATTTGAAGTCGTTCATGTTGAGGATTTTATAAAATTCTATTGTTATCTACTTTTCTTCCATAAGGCTCGGCATTGTTTTGCTATATTTCAGTTTCGTGCTTGGTGCCGTTAGTCCGGCTGTGCTAGTCCCGCTAATGTTGTACCTTCAAAAGCGTCGACTTGGTACAAAAAAGGGTATTCCGACGTTGGTTATTGCTGCATCGAGCTTCGATGACGTTGTTGCCATAACCACATTTAGTGTCATACTTGGAGCTACATTTTCTACGGGTTGGTTTATAGTAACTGAGATTTTGGTAAAAATATGGTTATACTATTTCGTGTTGTGAGTTTAAGTTTATTTTTTAAAGTTCCCTTTCACCAAAGCACATTTGAATTTTCTTTTGAAGACAAATATTGACACGGCGAAGGTGAAATTATTGGCAGTATTTGTAGTTACGCATATAATTCTGGATAGGTATACGATTTATTTTGTGGTACCACTGAAAATTACAGTTCTCGCCTTTGAAACGTGTTGTAAAATTTAAAGTACTTCATCTACCGTATGCGCTGTTGTGCTATTTCTTGCCAAGTTTGTAAAACGTGGAGTATTTATGATTTATTTATGTAGGTTTATAGCATCCACAAATCGCAATTTTACGGTGGCAATATGTGCATTTATTTAATTTTATTCGGCTTTAATAATAAAATATTGTGTTAAATATCAGTGCATAAGCGTATGTAATAACAATTGCTTTTTATTTAGCTGCGTGGTAGTAGAATCATATTGAAATCCTATTTGCTTTCAGGTTCAATTTCTCTCACGATTCTCAGAGGTCCGTGTGAAGTTTTGCTTGGGATTGCGTTCGGAATTTTTTTGGGTATCGTTACGTGGTACCTTCCATCACATTACAAAGTTAGTTTTTGTTTGGAACGACTTCACCAGGAAAGTGTGATGTTATATAAAGCGTGCTTGTACTTTGCTTTAAATTACTTTGCTTATTACCAGTGTGATACACTAATCGTAATTTACGAAAACGACCTCCATCGCACGTCGACATCGACCTGACGTTACTGGCTTCTCCAAACCGGGGGCATGTCCCGTTTTTCACCTCTCCTCTCCCAGTCTACTCCGGTCGTAAGATTTCATCCTTTATGAATTTTCAATCGGTGTGCTTCCCGACTCATTCCATCCGGTTCTCGAGAATCCGTGGAGAAGCAAGGTTTAGTGTCTAGATGTATTTCCAGCTACATTAGGTTGAAATTTTGGGACCACTCGGTAAAGAAAATAGAAATATGTTCGGAACTATAATAATAATTGCTAATTAGTAACTAGAGTAACGTTAGTACTGTGATGTAACATATTTATACCGCTACACACTTCTATAAAATGAGGAAATTTTTTTGAGCGTTTCAGCATGGTTAAACGTCTTGATACGAATCACGCATAGCACGATTAGCTTGGATTCAATTCTCTGGTGTCTGTTTTGAAACTGCAGCATAGTATGAATTATCTTGCGGCGAAACCAGCATAAATGCTAGATAAAATGATGGTATTTTGAAATATATATTGAGAATGACGTTTTGAGAAAATATGCGCTTTATATGCCAAATCCTGTAGGAGTTAAAGTGGACCACGTATAAATTTAGACACATTTTTATCATTTATGACATTAAAGAAACATCGTTAAGAGTCTTGTCTAGGCATATATTAAATATAATGAAGTAAGCTTAACGGATTTTTTAATCCGGGTCATACCGCGATCCAGTCCATGGTCCTGACCGACTTAGTCAAAAATCTATATTCAGCTAACAAATTTAATTTTTTAAACATAGCAAATTTGTCGAGAGATATTTCTAGAGGCAGTTTTGAATTGCGTAATATCTAGATATATAGTGCAACACATGTCAAGAAATTACACAGCCACTCGGAATGCCACATTTAAGTTATGGAAATTTTTTTGTGAATTTACAGTTATGATCAAAAACTTTTCATCTATGTGGACTAGTCGGCTGTCTGGACCGCTCCGCAGCGACAAATTTTAATGTCGGTCCGGACCGGCTGTTGGCATCACTGAAAAATAATTGTTAATTTTTTAACAAAGCATAGTCAAGCAACATGTACTTACACTGAAAGTATTCGTTTTGAAACAAGTTTACACCCACGACTGTACTATTAAATCATTTTCATCGATAGTGTAAGAATGCCGTGGTAAAATATCTGTAGGATTATATCGTGCATTTAATAGCTGCTTCGTTTTGTTATAGTCGAATAACATCAGCTTGTTTCGTTTTTGTCTATTGCTACTCGCTGGCTGGCTGTCACTGTTCGCAAGTGAAACGCTAAATTTGTCCGGTGGCGGTGCACTCGGCTGTTTGACTGTCGCATTTGTGGCAAACATTGGATGGAAACGAAACGGATGGAGCGATGTAAGTACATGTTTTATTGCCAAAATGACCACTAGTAATTTTTATAGTCATTTAATTTATGATATTCACATTATGATAGACTGTTCAGGAATTTTCAGTTATCATGCATAATTTCGTTGTTGTGATTTATTTCGCTCCACTAATGAAGAAAATACATATATTACACTGCAATTTGCAATATTTGGCGCAAGTTTTTTTTGCCATCAATTTTCTGCAGGAAAAGACATTTTCATGAACAGTTTAATATTGCAATAATTTATAATAATACTGTTGTTTAGGCTAGGATTCACTTATTAGCAAACTTAATATCTGGTGCTGCATGAACAATGATTGAGCAACTACCTTTGTATGTTTTTCTGTATTGCAGGGTAATCCTGTTTCACAAGCCATCGACAAGTGTTGGTTTATTGCTCAGCCGTTCCTGTTTGGACTTATCTCATCCGAGATTGATATTTCATTGCTCGATATCCAAGTGATCGGTTAGTATATAATAATTATTGTTCTATATATTGGAATGGTAACCGCTGATCGACGAAGGGAACGTATATATCTACTGGAAAGGTGAAATTCCGTTACCAGCATAGCGTTGAATATGTCATTCCTTTGCGGGATATGCGTTATGCTTGTTTCGTATGTGACCGCTTTGGAGTCATATATTTAGAAGCTGATGCTCCATTTCTCTGTTCTTGATAAAAACTATAACATGGTTTTACTGTCGGTGGAAGTCAATACGACCGCACCTATATTTTAATTCTGCCTGCTATGAACTACCTCGCGACTACCCATAATGTACTACCCCTACGATTTTTCCCCCTATCCGCGAATCTTTTTGCAGATCTTGGTCACATATAAGAGCACTATGATAGATAAATTCTCTGGACGTATTTGCATCCTAACAACCATTGCAGTCGCGGGCCAAAATAAGTGCAATAGAAAACGATGGGAATCGGAATCGATCGAACTTTTGTTGAATCGCAATAGATCAAAATTTCGGTTAGTCCAAAATAATCGAAATTTTATAAATTTGAGATTTATTTAATTGCACTGAAATCAAAATCGAACGAAATTTCGATCGATTATTTTACAGTTATTTCTGGCCGCGACTGCGCAAGGATAATAAATTCAATTTTTATCCTCAAAAGCAACTTCTTAATGACTTCTAAAGTCACCAATCTACAATTCGGCTAAAAATGCTGTTATAATTTAAGATACATAGCGATTCAACAACTAAAGAAAAATACACTACAATTAAAATTTGATAAATTTTAACAACTGTCAAAAATAGTCAACAGTGTTAATTTAGTGTCGTACCTGAACGATTATTTGTTTAATTTATTTTAGTAAACTCGTACTTAGTCAAATTTTGTCCAATTATAAGCATTTTGAGATTCGAACAGCCGATAAGCTAGAACATTTTACACCAAAATTAATACAAAATGTGGCGAATGTTCATCACAAGATCAGTTCATCATATCTACGCTAGAGTAAACTAAACACCTAAGGTTTTGGTTGACTAAGACGTGTTCAAATTTACCGAACAATTGCTTTGCCATAATCAACGCTGAATTAAACTCGGCACGTAACATTTTCCTCGATGATCGTGATTATGTTTGAATCTGAACATAACTAGACGTAGTTTGACGCCGGAGTCGTGTACTAGCGACGTAACATTTTTTGTCGGAGGACAACATGACCATCCTTCGAGGATTGGAGTAAGCTAGGACGCAATGTTTTTTTGTGTTTTTTGCTTACTTTCCTTTTGCTCATATTTGAACGTTGTTTCATGATTCTTAGGAATTATATAATTTCTTTGCTAAATATAGCTGAAGGAATATTAATATAATTACTTTCCAAGGTAAAGGAATCTCGATTTTGTTAGTCGGTTTAGCTGTTCGTCTATTAGCAACATTTTTCGCTGTTCACGGTGGAAATTATACGGTGAAAGAACGACTTTTTGTGTCGTTGGCATGGTTACCGAAAGCAACCGTGCAAGTGAGCAATATAATTTTTATATTTTACAACTTTTGTATTTAAGTGTGGTTTGTGTATTTAATTGGTTAGATTTTACTTGTTTTAAATGTACGATATGTTTTGTTGCTGCAAGATATAAAGACTTGTATTTCGTTGTGCCAAAAATTGTACGGAAATCGATTTTGTTAGCGCAGTGCTGGCAACAAGGATAACATCAATATGAAACTATTTTTGTTATTATTTACAGTATGGTCTTGCAGTGTAAGCGAGCCAAGCTTCCACCTATGGCTATTCTAGCTGAAAAAATCGTAAAAAAAGTTTGTGCGTCTGTGGACCTCATAACTCATCCCCGGTTGGATGGATGGATCTTCACAGATTTTTTGCTAGATCAAAAATTCAGTCGATTTGCGCCCTCTCATTAGTCGATAAACCAAGCGGTCATTTGTTCCGGTCAAAATGAGCCCCAAATGGTCAAGGGTCACATTTTTTGAAATGAGGTCTCTGAGTATCGTTCGCGACCAGTATCTCGAGATAGAGATTCGCGAAAAACGGAAACTACCAGCCGCATCTTCGAAAACTGTATAGTCACCATATAATGCTTATTAACGATTAGCTTAAAAATTATGTATAAAGGGTTAAAATGGATCGTTTTGGGACTTCATTTATATAGTGTATCCATCTCTTTATCCACAAGTCTTGCAAAAAGTAATGGTCAGCAAAGTTGTAGATCTCATCCAAACGAAGATATGCGAAAATTTTTTATATGTAGGCTGTCTTTTGAGACACACAAGTAAAAACTATTTTCCCTCGGTCATAACAGTTGAGTGGAGCTCTCTCTTAATTGGGTCTACCATGGCCAGAGCAAGCTATTCTGAAGTGATGGGTGCGGGAGTGAAAATGGACAAGGCCGCAGTATGAAAACGTCAGTATGCTAACAAACGCTGTTCAACCGTGGGGGCATGGTTATCGCCCCTGCTACCCTGGAATCCCGTATCCCCAGAAGTATCTGGTTCTGTCTGGTTGCAGCAGTGGAGCCCCCAGTTCAAATCACCTCACTTCAAGTTTCTATCTTGTGGAGAACGTAGGAGTAGGAGCTGCATTTTTGTCATAAAGCAAACACAACAATGATCACAAAACTAATGAACTCATTTAGTAACTCCCAATTCAGAGTTTAAATGACAGAAGCTATCTGTTTACTCCCCCGTGTATATAAAATTTATAAACCAGACCCCATCCTTGTTTGTTGCATCCACAAAATATTAACTGAAGTTATCATGTACGGAATCTGGCATCGAACAGGCTAGGAATCGAGCAAAATAACCCCTTATGTTGTTTTTCGAGGAGAAGCGAGCCCAGAGCTCCTGAGTGGAAAGTTGGCTTATGCACATGAAGATACCAAATTATTGTAAAACAAAAGTTTTAAAGGCAAAAATAATGCTACTTATTCGTTAATATCGTTTCTGCAGAACCTGAAGAAAACTGTTTAGTTTTATTAATTAGACCATAGTGTAACATAGCGAAATTGTATGTTGCAGGGGTAAAAACCTATAAATACCATCTGTGTGTGTGTGATCGGCCATAACTTGGGAACGACTTAACCGATTTTCATGATCTTGAGCTCATTCGAACTGGCATAGCTGATTTACTGTGAACATCTACGAGCGCTTTTAGTTTTCGGGGTCAGTGGCAAATCATCATTTTAGTATCTTTCACGGAAGCAATGTTATTTTTATCTTAACTTTCGATTTTTTTCTCTTGTTGGTTTTATTTCATAGTAAAATTATAAATGCCGATACATTTTTCTTTTTCGATTTCGGCGCCGGTTCTGTAGTTATGGAGTTTGACGTATGGTACCATCGTGGTTCCTCTACTCCAAATTCGAAAATTTGTTCTGACCTCCTGGGCGGCTGAAAAGTCTCGCTTCTGGGTTTTCCGGCATGGGAAACTTATTGCCGGTGTTGGTTTAGCTCTACAACCCATGGTTCCATAGGTACGGGGAATGGCGCCTCCAAGGTTCCTGGATCCAAAATTCCTAGTTTTATTGTGACATCTTGAGAGACTGATAGCTTGCAACTTGGGGGTTTTGGGCATGGGAAGCTCGGTTGTCGGTGTTACTTTTGTTGCGAGGCCCATGGTTCTGTGAGTATGGGAGTATGACACCCTATGCTATCCAAAGCTGATTGGCTGCGCACCCTAAAGGCGTAGATGTATTTAATGCTTCAGTACGCTCTGCAAGTTCGATAGAATTACTAGTTGGTATACAAAACGGTACTATTAGAAAGTGTTCAAAATGTGCTGTAATCTATAATTCACAGGCTGCTTTGGGTCCGAGACTTCTTGACGTCGCGATTCAGTCTGGTGGTAATCCGGAACTTGTTCGTCTGGGTCGCGAGGTATGTTATTAGAATATTGAAATGTAGAGCGGGAATAATGACATTAGTGAACTGCTGCAATGATGAGCTGTGAGTTAATTGCTGCGGGGTGGTCAAAACATAGTATGCACGGCATGGTTAAAATACTTTATTCAGGTACAACCTTGTACTAAACTTAAACTTGTCAACATGCACCAAAACTGTTTAGATGTATGGCATATTAATACTGGTATGTCCTAGGTTGCGGTGGGTATGGACGGACTGGACTAATTTATGTTTTGCGTATGCTAAATCTTTTTAAATATAATTTCATAGCTTGAAAATATTTGTACTACAGTTGAAAGTACCTGAGAATAGGGAGATATGCAGCATATAGGTCAAAATTTTGCCCCCTCCGTTTTGAAACAAATTTCGTCTGAGAATGCTCATGGTTGCGCCAAACTTTTTATCCTGATTTTGAAAGGCTGTGGATAGGCCAATTATAGTGTACGTTTCATTTCAAAACTCCGAACATTGTGTGTTATGCGAACTTCCTAAACTTTCTGCCAGGAAATGATATAAAATTTATCTTTTTGTTTAAGTCTACCACTGATTGCATGGGAAAGTGTAAGACATTATTGATGATGACAAATTATTATACAATCTTAGTAGTGATAGTTATGGATTATTACTTAACATTGACATTAAATTGGCAGCATACACGTCTCAAAATTACTAGGATGATTATTAGTTAGTGATAGTTATGGATTATTACTTAACATTGACACAAAATTGGCAGCATACACGTCTCAAAATTACAAGGATGATTATTAGTTAGTGGTAGTTATGAATAATTATTACTTAACATTGACATAAAATTGGCAGCATACACGTCTCAAAATTACTAGGATGATTATTAGTTAGTGATAGTTATGGATTATTACTTAACATTGACATAAAATTGGCAGCATACGCGTCTCAAAATTACTAAGATGATTATTAGTTAGTGATAGTTATGGATTATTACTTAACATTGACATAAAATTGGCAGCATACACGTCTCAAAATTGCTAGAACTTTTTTTGTTTTGTTAACACAAAATGGTTTTGAGTTCCTCGACAAGCTCAAACAATGACTTACGAAAAACGGTCCAGGGCCTTTCGCTTGAATTGAACAAGGAAGATCGATATGCGAAATTGGATACTACAGAAAAAGGTTATAATAAAATTTATTTGCTCAATTAAATCTCAGTTACCTTTAAATAAGCAGAGTTTAGATATATAAAAAACATACATAGAAATATTCATAAGATTTTTTTAAAATTTTTTTAATTACATACAATCTATTTTGATAATCATACAATTTATGCACATTCTATATTATAAAATACATAAAGTTATAACATTTACACCTTTTCGTGAGAATAAAATGTAATTTTAGTTCATACACGGAAACTACCGGTTAAGCCGGTTTTAATGCATGCTCTGTAGTCCTTTAGCATAAATTAATATTTTCAGGTACTAACATTGGCAGTTTTGTCTATTCTTATAACCGCACCGTTGGGATCGATTGCTGTTATTGTATCTTCGAGTTATTTGCTCTCCACGCAGACACAGTCAACGTGCAACTCGTCTACTCAGCGGCCGTCAAGTATGACCGCAATGGTGTCTGGCGACCAACGACTTCAATGTATACAAAATAATTCTGGGAATTATTGTTAAAATTTACATTCGGCTATTGGTTTTGAAGGGTGAGCCATAGGCTTTATAGTACACTTTATGTGGAATGTAGAGACTTTAGCATAACATGTACATTATACTAAGTCATAAATTAATGTATTATGCATGTACAATGTACCATAACTTTGTTTTGTAGACAAGATCGTTGCTCGTTTGAACTATTTACTCGCCAAAAATGGGTGCTGGTACTAAATGTTCCTGTGCCCGTATCATCACAGCATTGCGTCATGATTTAAAAATACTTCTTAAGTCGAGTGCCAACGTGCTACAATCTTACACCAAGCTGATTTGAAAAAACATTTTCGAAACGTCCTATAAAGACAATAATACTAGTATCTAAAAAGCCAGGGTGAAACGGAGCGAGAATCCAGCCCGGTTTGATCTGCTGTTGTCATTGTATAATAACCCTTTATAACAGGCTTTGTGTTTGACATACATATATACCACCCTAATATCTCTGGTACCCCTGAAGTCTTATAATATTGGTATGATGGACGTTAAGCACACTACGTATTTATGCATATCACAAAGTCTATTATAGCTTATCTGTGCGCAGAAAACAACGCATTATCCAATAAGTGACGATGGGCGAAATTCATTTTGGTAAATCTACTTCGCCGTCGGTCGGCCTTAAGCTACATTAAACCTTCTGAAAAAATATGGTACAGTCATACTGGATTCTAAGTGACCATACCACTGTTTTCAACGTACCGAAAAACCTATGAATCGCTCCAGATGGACTCTAAGCAGTATATAACCAAAAAATAAGGCACAGTATAGTCTGGATGGGGTTCATTAAGTTTAAACCATCTAAAGCCATTTAACAGGTATAAAATTTGCTGAACGCAATATGTTCTGCAAATTAGGTTCTTGGACCTTATTAGACACATTGAAAGCTTCTGAAAACGCATGAAATATTTTCGTACTGTGAACTCCCGATAACCAAGCCATTATATTTGGCGTACCGAAAAATGTATATGTAGACCATTCTTGATGTCCTGCACACCATTATATAAATCAACAAGGAAAAGACAACATCTTGGAAACTGTGTTTGTCGACCGCAAAACCATACGCATACGCAAAAGGTATAATAAATAGCAAATTTGTACTCTAGGTAACAAAACCATCGTATTCGGCGTAGTTGATGACCAATGTAAAAAACACGCAATAACATGGCGAAATTTGAGAAATCTATATTTCTGTTTAAGGGTCGGCGAATAGTATTCGGATTCATAACGGCCGAGGGAGCTGTCCTAAAGTTTGCAGTAAGGTTATTTTTCCTAATGAGCTAATTCCAGTTGGTCCTTTTTCACTACGAAGCCCGTGTCGCTGTATATGTGCTGCGAAACACAAGGGCGACACCATAATCAATCTCAGCATATTTTCGAAAAACATGTAATCGCCTGTTCCTGTACTATACTCAAACCTGTGGAAATATTTGAAATTTAGCAACCATAATACTTCCAAGACAATAATTAGGATTATAGGGTCAATTTTTAAGGCGGGGTCTCCTGAAAGCACAGTGTAGGACCTTATACAACGCGAATCTGTAGTTAGGTGCTTCGAGAACCTGCAGTCTCGTTGTAGCCAGCCAAATAATAGCGGAAGATGCAAATTTTAACTACTAATGTGTCCAAACGCCGTATCTCGAAAATTCCTGAGCCCACTGATGAGCTATACGCCGACAAGATGAAATAGTATTGCACAGCTGACCGCCATTGTGTGGAAATATGGTCAAACGCCTGTTTGGTTTGTTCGGTGTTAACGTTAATCGCTTGATGTTCGTTCGTCAGAAAGGCAGCAAACCTTTTTGGCGCGACCTGTACGTGCATCTTTATACTACAAAATAATAATTGGTGTAAGAACATCATTTAACTCATTACCGCTCAGTGCCACCAAACGGTAACAGCAAACAACGTTAGGCTAATCGAGTTTGTTATGTTTGTTCGAGTTTATGGGCGTTATTACCTCGCATTACGAAGTTGCTTAACGAACCGAGCATCATAGCTCTTATAATGTACCTTAGTACTTGGCGTACGCTACTTCCTATCATGCAATCATAATCGTGTTTGTTTAGCTTTGCACGAAAATTAATTCTGACTTAGGGTAATATTTTCTTTTTGTAATAACGTCAGGCCCTTAAAGTTGAAAAGGGTTGGAGTTTTCATTTTTGTTTGTTTACTACCATTAATTCATGTATCTAAACATGCAGCGTTTCTATCAGTATGGCTCTTGGATTAACCCTAACCTAGTCGTAATCGTTTGAAAAAGCCATTCCCATAACTAATAGTCAAACTATAGTAACATTACAGGAGGATTAGGTACATACTTCAGCTATAGTGTGGACGTCGTTATGTAATGGAAATAGATTCTTCCTTTTGGTAAAAACTCTTCGCAATAGCATGTTGTTTATAGATATACCTTTTCTCAAAAGGCTTTGGTGTGTTAGCGCCTGAAAGGGGTTTGTAATTTGTTAGTACGAAAGCGTTATATATAGTTAAGTGTCTTAAGTGTATACACTCTTAGAGTGAAACACCATAAAATATCAGAGGATTTTTATTCGTCCAAGCGATTTCAATATATCTCCTTCTTACAAGGCGTAGCTTGTACAAGCTTGAAAGAACTTTTGCCGCGACCGCGAAAGAAGCATTACAACAGGAACGAACAACAACGTACGTACAAACGCACGCCGAATGACAAGCTCGACAACTAAACTCGCCACACAATTTACGCTGCGACAAATGTGTCAGTATATGAACGAAAGGAATATAAGCGCACTGTGATTTACCACTATTTTTCCACTTATATAGTAATAAACGCATAACTGATCGTTAATGTTTAACGATTATTCTGTTATAAACATTAAATGTGTATGTTATTTAAGACATTTTAGTGTTGCTGTAGCAGTATCATTGATAGAACATTCATTTTTCTGATATATAGTTTCCTTTTTATCATTGAATAAATAGTTAACTTTACAATGATTAAGTGCAGTAAAATAGAATGATCGTTGTAGAAGTTTAGGAATAATGGAATGTAAAGGTTAACTAACCTTTAAATATATATATATATTTTCATCTATATATAGTTCAAATATAACATTGAGTCTTAAATTATGGCTATGTAGATTAGGCTTGCACTCTAGAAGTGTCGACTCTGAATTCAAATATAATAAGCTTTTGTACCTTGACGTCATTGATCCAACTTGCATTTAAAAGGTGACTGTCTGAAAATTGAAGTATATATGTATAATTTAAATTTAAGGAATATAATATTTTCATAATCATATTTTAAGTTATATATAGATATAGGACGTTTTATTAAAAGTGTAGCAGTGTCATTTTCGAGCGATTAGTTTTCGAATATTTATCAAATTAAAAATTTAACACCTTTGGAAAAAGAATGAAGATTTTATATCGATAATTTTGCATGTGTATTACATTTTAAAACCATGCTACATTAATTATATGCTTGGTCGTATGTTGTTAGGACTGGCTATGCATAATCCATGGAGGAGAACAAAATCTGCTTTAGAAGCATGATTTACATATCCAAGATGCTAGAATTATATAGGACATTAAATCATTGCTCTTGAAATAAGGTAGCGGGATTATATATAGTGATTTTTGGAGTAATAATTACGTCAAGTTTACTTAACGTAATTTGTTGTAAACTACGGAGTTAAAATGCCTGCAGTATAAAGTTTGCGTATTGATTATAAATTGCAACATGGTTTTCAACAAGGTCTCCGTCTTTATAATAGTATATATATACGTGCTGACTATAAATTTTGTTCGATAGAGTATCCCCTGACTATAGCTAAAATATACGCCACAATTTGAATTTCTTTCAAGAATTGTACTTATCCAAAATTTGAGTCTCCACGATGTAGTGCTGCCAAAATTTTATTTCCCGCCTCGGCACCTGTTAAAAGTTGAATTTCTACCATTATAGTATAAATCAAAACATTAAAACCGGATAAATCAGGCCTCCAGGACATTATAATCTGTCATATTGTCAGCCTATACTAGACAGATTATCCATAGAGTATTGTAAATTATAGTACAGATATAAACATTCGAAAGAATATTGCAAATCGTTTCTTCGTTGGGGTCAAGGCAAACCGCGAATCACACCACGATAAACAGTACGTCGATATCTGTTCCTTACGTCAAAGGGATTATTGATACAGCGATTAACAAAGTGCCAGATCCTGAAGGTCAATACTATTGGTTCAATTTACCTGCTAAGGCAGCTTATTTTCAGGACTACCCGTTATGAGGGGAATTTTTTACTTTTTCTGCTATCGTAACGGGCGAAATTCTGAACTGTCAACTATTATGTAGGGAATCATGTCATAGTTGGGCGTGAACCGTATGATTATGTCGAACAATTATTCATTGGGGTGTGGAAATGCCGTTTTTTGGGGAATGACGAGGCCACAAATGTAACAGCAGTACGAAGCTGCATGGCGCAACTTATTAACATCATGCCCATACGGCCATAGCTACCATAACCTCAAGGGCCTTAGTAATCCTGAGGGGCAGAAATAAAATATATTTCTTTGGGTTCCCGATATACTAAGTCTAAACAGGGGTTGCCGCCCCCGAACCCTCCGCTCTAAGCTGTTCTTTTTTCAAACGTTAAAACGTACCGCCCCTCTGGGTGACTTTGGCCACCGCAAGGATGGATCAAAATTTTCGCGGATTCGGCAGTTTTATGTCTTTCACTCGGTCAGACCCAAAAAACTATGGAGCTTAGCAAGCGCGCTCCATGAGGTGTGTCCGGACCTCGTCAGATTGGTTGTGCACGCATCTGGTATTATTGCCGAGGTATCCCAGAGCGGCTGACATTCATACCCGCTCACAGCTCATACTGTCATGCCATTACTCCTATCTCGATATCATATAGCACGCTGCATTTATAATTTATTCAATTTTATAATAGATATTTTGCCAATTTTCAATTTATGGTCAGGGGGCATGACTTGTGATTACCCAATGGTGGCCCATTATCTCTAATAAAAAATTTGATGCTAATTTCGGGTGAATTTTGACTAATGCATATTTACGAAATGTCACTATGCAAAGATCGGAAGAATTTTGATGGTAGACAATCTGCCAAACTATATTATAAAACTTGGGGCGCCCTCTGTACTAGCCCTGTGAATTTTACACTCATGATCAAATTAGAAACTATTTCCTATCAGCAAATTTCCTTCATTTTTAAAAGGTTTGGTACATGATGACTCCTGACTCCTAATTGGTGATGAGCTCGAGCGAGCTTATTTATTAATAGAGTTCTCAAACTTTGGCATAAATGCCTGGGGTACGATTCCAAGCATTTTGAGATACCAACCTAGCACACACTTAACTACAATTTGGGTGGAAGCGTTTTGTATCACACTCGTCGGCCTCTTATTTAATCAGTTTTAGTGCTCAAAAAGGTTTAACTAAGTTCTGTGGTAGCTCTATAAAAAACTCTATGGTGTGCTCTTGTGGCGATTTCTGGAGTTAAGGCTCAACTCGTAACCAAGATTGGCTCAAATTTACACCACTCCTTATGTTTATTTATGAGTTGCCGATCATTACCTGGATAACCCTAAATCACCTGATCACCTCCGGTTTGGTCCCCGTTTTGTGATCAACATCGCTATGCACCTAGATCAGTCCATTACTTCGTACTAAGATTCACGTCCGAAACAATAAATTCCCCTCCTCTCGATTCTGTACTTCCCACCCGTTTTCCGTTTGTAGTCATATGTGTATTGTGTTGCTGTTGCATAGTGCTCTGTACTTACACTATATGCGTGTTGTTGGGCGTTCAAGTTCAGTTGTATGAACAATAACTCTAAGTTGTTCAACAGTCTCATGAGGTGCACACCGTTTCCGAATGTAGCTTTGCTAGACATCCCGGACAACTTGAGGAGTCTTACGTAATTTGCGAATCTGTCCGTAGCCGGATTCTTTGTATGTCATCCAGATATTTCAATGCCACGGTAATCTTCAGGATTCAGTAGCTCTGGCGCTCGAGTATACGTAAAGTAAGAAACTAGCTTACGGTACTCAGTATCAAAATCCGCCCTTATCCTATGTTTTAATGCCGCTGGGTCATAGGAAAAAATGGTGTCTCTACTCATACGGTAGTTCTCGACCTGACGCATTTCGTTTTTAATTTCGTTAATGCATACCAGTGTTTGCTATAAATTTTTTCTTGTAATGCTAAATTTATGTTTAGAGCGCCTCGGGGTAGGCAAAGGGGACGGACATAAATGTCGGCGGTGGGCCATGCTAGGGGGGTAGAGGCCATCCCAGGGGGTAATCTCCCCTGGCCGGCCAAATTTTCCTAGGGGGGTTAGTCGTGAGAACCTTTTTTTGGTCCTCGAAGACAAATTTTTCGCGTATGAGTGCAGTTTTTGCAGAAAAATTATTAAAATACAAACCCTTTTCGAAGCATTCATTCGTTACCTAATTTTTGGAGCTCATACTCTGGGCATAATAATGGGGTTTTTTCTTCTACATAAACAAACTAATTAACATCAAAATACACACAGAAACACCTATCATACCCATACATGAACACGTCACAGTATTATATACCCCTACGGCGATGGAGGGTTCCAGCGCTCTTTTAGTGCTGAGTTCATGGTTAATCCACCGTGGACCATAGCATACATTCAATGTCTAAATATCTAGTTGGCGCTAGTATATAAATAAGTATAATTCGATTAACTTTTACTTCAGGGAATGACGCCGTCAACAAAAAAGCTTTCCACAAATTTACAGCCGTACATGCACCTTTAGCAACAAGCAGGGGCAATTTGCGCAAGGTTTTGCACTAAGGTCCTACTTCGAAACTCATCGAGGAGCCGCCAAGCTTCCCTTTGCGGGGGTTACCCTTGTCTTTCCGGCCTCGGGGGGGGGGGTCCGAACCTCACGGGGGGTTACCCCCTACCCCCCTGCCGGCATATGTGGGGATGGATAACTTGCGGCCTATGGTGAAATTCTGGATCGACCATTGTACAGTGGACAGGTAGTCTGATAAAACCGTTTTCCTGCAAATTGAAAATCGCCTAAAATTTGTTCGAACACAGGGTGTCATGGCTTCTAATACTTGTTTCTGATTTTACTAATTTTCAGTTAGCATAACACTGATCGAATGTCCGTATTTTGTCTAACAGGGGTATGACGTTCCTAGTGCTAATTGCTAAACAGGATGCTTGATTGGCGTAGTAACGTTCATCTCGCGTAGTTATATTATGGACATTCGTTTGTACTATCTTGAAAGCAAAAATGTTAATTTATGCTGTAATCTTTTTGTTTTCACCTTGAATTATTCGAAAAATTATAAGAACTTAAATAAAAATTGTTCCTACCAAGGCTTCATTATTTATTATAGTATTATCTTGCACTGTGGAAGAGCTCCAAGTTCCTCGTAGAGCAACATAATGAGAACGACAACGTTTTTATTCGTTCTTTGTTCTATTTTATCCAGAATTTAATTAATAATTATTTCGTGTAAACTACGTAGCTACTTTTTTAAATTTTAATTAAACTTCTAAGGTACATTTTATTCCAATGAAGTAAATTTATAAATTCTGCGAACCCAAGCGGGATAGCTCTGTCGAGAGATTTCTTGCTGAAGATCTAAAAGTGGGTTTGTGTGTTCGAATCCCGACAGACGGCTGCTTTTCACATTTTTTTATCTCCGAGTTCCTAAATGAAATAATTCATAATTTGGGCCATTTTAGATTTGAAGGGGTAGCGGTTGGATGGGGAATTTTTATGACAGCTATCGGAAATTAACTGGAGAAGGGAATCGTCACCGAAAAATGTGTGGTTAGAGATGTTGCCAGTAGCATGTCGGTAGGACGGTTCGAGCACAGGGCACGCGTGCTTTCACCTAGTTATTGCTTTGTGCCTAAGATAGCCATAGCCGTATATTCATCCAGCGAACTACAATAAGTGCTCAGTCGAGGCGACACAGCTGCAAAGCGCATTGGTCTGGCCATCAGCTCCCAGAAGACCAAGATAATGACCTGCTGCATCAAGAGACATCAAGACATCGTACTGAACGGTTCTGTGCTGGAACACGTCGAGATATTCTGTTATCTGGGCAGCACTTTTACGGGATCAGGGGCTTGCGAAACCGAGATTAGAAAGCTCATAAGCCGCGTCAGGTCAGCCTTCGCGGGCCTATGGTATGTGTGGAACTCGGCAGACGTGTCCGTATCACGAAAGTTCAGATATATAATGCCGCCATGCGACCGATTCTGTTCTACGCCTGCTGAACATGGACAGCGAAGTCAACTATTCAGCAACTGATCAATACGTTCGAGAACTTCAGTCGACGCCTGATTCTAGGCGGGACAAAGTTCGGTCACATCAGGAATGAAGACCTTCGTCGAAGATTTGGTCACGAAACCGAGGTGTCGACACTGCTGAGGACGGAGGGTTTGCGGTTGCTCGGCCATGTTCTGAGGATGTCCGACAACAGGATCCCGAAGTCACTGGCCAAAGCCATGTTCCCGGACGGCTGGGCCCGACCGCGCGGAAGATCACACGAGACCTGGCGACGTCAAACAGTCGGCCGATTGTCACCAGCATTTTCGATACGTGCCGCTACCCCAGTGGCAACAATAGCCGATGTCGCATATCGAACCGAGTAGAGCGAACAGGGAAGAGTGGCGACAAGTGATATTGAGGCCTCCCATAACCGTGGGGCCAGGTGAATTTACTATAAAAGTATAATTTAGAGGGAGATTTAGTTGAAATTTAAAAATGGGAAATTTTGAAGAGATGGGGTTAGGGGTAGGCATTGGTTTAGAAAAAGTAGGAATAGTTTAAGTGTGAAATTTGAATATGATGAAAGGGGAAGGTAAGGAAGTTTGAATTAGAAATTTGGTAAGTGGGAATTAAGTTTAGAATAAATGGGAATTGTTTGAAAAATGGGAGAAAAGGGAAAATTTGGAAATTTTAATAAAATTTAAAATTTATAAAAATTAGAAGGTGGGGTAAGGGTATGGTTAAGTATATAAATGTATGGGGTTATGTGATAGAATTTTTAAAATTTGTATTATACTGGTTTAGTTTTGGGGGAGAGAGGGTAGTTAGAATTTTGGTTGAAAAAGTGAGAAATTGAGGAAAAATTGAATTGGGTTAAATTTAGGTTTTAATGAAAGAAGGTGGGCGAATATCGCGCTGATATGCCATGTCGAGGACAACAGGGAGCGCCAGGGCGGGAGTGGAGACCGGCTCTTGAGTGATAAATGAAAATAAAAAACCTTGAAAATAGGAGTAGAAAAAGACACCCGCCTCAACACCCCGGATCGCTCGATGGGGTTATCCGAATCCACGCCCTTACTCGCCCCGGGTATGGTATGTAACTAATTTGTTATGTAACTGTTATGTCATTTGGTATGTAACTAACTAAACTGCCTACTCGATGTATTTCATTCAGTTCGCTAATCATCCAGTCACTGCGCCGAGTGAGCACCAATAATTTTCTTTCATTCCGACCAATGTACTAATCCTCATTTTTATATAGTTTATTTTTCTTCTTTCGGCATCCTTTACGATTTTTTGGGCAAAAAACCTGGTTCGCCCCAAAATAAAGTTTCTGAAATTAGATAAATTATTAAACAATTATGTTATACAACACTACACGGAATTAACAATTCGGATTCCTACTTTATACTTAGTGCGATACTGCTCATACTTGGTAGTATTTGCTTGGCATTGTCGATACCGTTCGTTTCGGTTTGGTGCCATTATTTCGTAGTAATGTTCCATTAGTGATATTCCTTATTACTGTGGAATCACCGGAATTTACTTGTTATTTGAGGGATCCTGTCATCGTTGCCAATTTCTGGTTATTGTAATCACCACTGCTTAAGTAGTTCTCGTGGTTTTACTCGTTTTTTTCGTCGTAGGATTAAAGATGTTGCCATTCCCCTGGATACCGTTTCCTTATCTTGTCGATGAACCTCGGTAGGCGTGAAATTCTCGTATCTTAGCGCGACCGAAAAGAAACATACGGTTTGAATTGCTCGCGAAGCCGCCCCGAATTGGAAGGTAAAAATTAGGCTGCTTGCGGTGCCGCCTCCGAATCGGAAGATATGGCTTGAGTTGCCTGCAGAGCCGCCCCCGAATGAGAAAATACAGCCTGAGTTGCTTTATTGGACTTGATTGACTTTTTGATACATGAATCAACACACATTGTTCTTGAGCACAGCGAATGTAATCTTTTGCCTTATATTTCGAATGATGAAGTATAGATAGGGTTCGTAGTTTGATCTTGTTGAAGTTCCGGTCGCTAACCATATTATAGATCTCGATAAGCTGATTAATTGTGGTGGTATCTTTGTATTGCTTAAAACCTATGTCGCGACATGTGGCCTGCGAAAAACTGGCGCCCGTATCGCCAAATTTGTTAAAGAACTCTTAAAAACCTGTTTTTGCCGTTTTGACGTTTTGATCAGGGAGCTACTAGGGACGCAGCTATTCTAGCTTCATTAAAGGGCACATCGTCATAATTTCTACTATCGAACTAAAATTTTATCGAAATCCAACCACCTTGAAGATAAGTTATAAAGTGACAACAATGTACAAAAAAAGAAATTTTCACGACTTTTTTCCTAGCGCCCTCAGTGGAAACAGCTCTGGCTTCGTTTCAATGAATATTTCAGACATGTCACTTAATACGGCGTATCCAAATAGTACTTTGAACAACGGCGCCCATAAGAATGATCGTTACGATCACTATACATTTTCGCAGCAGGATAGACATAGTGGGAATGTGTCGAACAAAGCGAATGAAGTAAGTAACCGCAGCGGTATTCTTGTTCTGCTTCTTGCTGATATTTAATAGACCTTTGTGACATACGTATATTTACGCTTAGGTCAAAAAAGTTATTTGGACAAAGTTAATGAATATCAGTACTAGTAAACCATTACTGTACTGCTTACTGGTATGAGTGCCATATCATACTATTGGATAATGCAACAGAGTGTTAGGGATCCGACATCATTTTTGATGCTACACATCAAAACATGTGGGGAATTGACCTGGGCGAAGTCAACAATTGCATGGTGGCATTACGGGTTATCGGCCAGAATCGTGGGTGAGCTCGAAAAACGTGGGCACTGCAGCTCCTTGGAGATGCCAGTAAATGTATATATTATGTATACGTGCTAGTACAAAACGTCCAATACAGTGGTTTGTGTTTCTCGTCGACAAAATTCATTAATACGTTTGATAATAAGCACAATACCTCTTGATGCCATATATTTTTATACTAACTAAATGGATAGATGCTTGTTTCACCAGGTTTTAAACATTCACGTGCACACATGTGTATTGGAAAAATGGCTGAATAGGTATTAGGTATCCCACGCTTATTTCGGGCAATTTATAAACACTTGGCTGCATAAAATATGCAAAAATAAAACGTTTATTGAAACTGATCGAGAGCTGTGGCCGGAGTTTCTTAACATAACGTCTAACTGAGAAATTCTTTTTCTCGGTCTCCTCACCTTGTTTACCTGATTGATGGTTTTTACATTTTTTCGACACATAATGAAATGTATATAGTTGTGTAGCTTGCTTTGTATTTACGCTGCTGTCCTGATGTCCTGCCTAAAGTTTGATAAAACCCGCACTATTTTTAGACTGTTAGTGTTTGGCCACTTTGAGTCCCCAACGTTCTAGGTTATAACTCTTCCCAGGGGCATCGCATCGAAAATTGATCGAAAGCTACAACGTAGTTATGGATTCTCACGTGAAAGCAGCCGTTTTCCAGCTTTAAGCAAAAGTTTAAAAAGTACTTTTACAAAGTGAAAATAGAGTTTCTGTTTCTTGAGGATGAAAAAGATTATAGTGTTACTTAATTCGTTATAGACGTTGGTATCATTGTTTTAACCCTACATTGGTTGTGTTGTTAATCGTACGGGCAGTTCTGGAGCAAAATTTAGTAAATTTTAGCACTGAAGGTACTGAAATTTCGCAACTTTTTCAATATATATATATATGTAATGTATATATATTATTAGTATGTGTCTATAGGTTTTAACTTAAATACAATAACAGCAATTGCATTGCATGGTCTCAAATCATGCATCAAATATCTTAAGTTTTGGGGTCGTACAACGTAAAAAGACACTTCAAATTACATTTTTCTTAAAAATTATTATTTATAAATCTCAAAAGTTTTTGTCTTTTTGGTCATTGTAAGAAAAAATAAAGAGCTGTACGGTTTTATATGTGATTAAAATGACCATAGCATTACTATTAAAGTATAACTGGCCTGTCCACAGCCCTCTGAAAAGTGGGTGGGGGAAACTTCCGGTGCCCATGTTCATTTTTGGAGGAAAAATTATAGTGGGTGGGGGATAAATTTTGCTTAAAATACTAAATATTTCCATATTTTCATACATTTTTACTACCGTAAATGTATTTTTAAGCTAAAAACGATATTTTAGCACTATAAATAGTATAATTAATGTTTAAAAAACAATTTGCTAACGAAAAACAAATTTTTTGGCATAATAAATTTTTGGAATTAGTTGAACAGAGAGGTTTCGGCCGAGTCAGGGGCGGACACGGGGAAAATCTCACGAACATGGGGGATTTGGAAAGTGGGAGAAGGGGTGGTCACCCACCCACCCTCCCCACTGTGGATAGGCCAGTATAATTGCTATCTCGGGGATTTAAAGGTGCTCAAGGAACTAAATTTGGAACGACCATGGTCAATAAGCGCAAAGCAAACACACTGGCTCCATATCCACACGCTTTGCCAGTTATATACTAGATTGAAGTTAAGCGAAGCAGCACCCGTTATGTTTTAAGCTGTGTTATGCATTACGACGGCGCGGTGTAACTCGAATCGAAATGCCTTCCATTTTTTCCGATATAAAAACTTAAACTAATCTGCGAGCACAATGAACAAATTGGTGCAGGCTTGCATGCAGTAATTTCCATTTGCGCTTTTTACTGCACGCATATTAGTTTTCTACTTTAAATTTAATAATGATATCGACTACTAGCATTGATTTTAGAGATACGATACAGTGCATCAGTCGCCTGCACCAAAAGGCTCTCCTGGAACAACGGTTATCCGTGTGTCGCCGAGCATGTTAACACAAATACCTTCGTCAAGTAATAGCGTTGTGGTGCAGCCGAGTGGCAACATCCAAAACCAGCATATTTTGATAGCTAATCACAGTCAAACACCTGGGACACCTACACTTATATCACACGGTAATGTGCCTCTGTTAAATACACCGTTGATTGTGAGGACTAGTAGACCTGCTGTTGTACTCGGCGGTGGAATTCCTGGGACGGGATGTTCTGTCCCGTCAACCCCACCACGTATGATTACAATAGTTCCAGTTGGACAAAGGCCTTTAACAACAGGTATGTGTACTATATTTTATGTTTTCTTGTTATTTGGCTACGTATATATATTAACATGAGAACGTACTGAAATGAAATATGAGAACATAAGCGCGAACAAAGTTCTTGACTTTAATCTGGATGTATTTTATAAACTGGATGGCGAGAAATCGTGCCGATTTCGTCTGGTTTATAATCAATGGAACAAAGTAACATTCTACTATGTTACAGTGTAGTCTAAAATATATATCTTGATTGCACCAAGCATTTTAATTAGGATCCAATGTTTTTGTTCGTTCCACAGTCTGCAAGGTCTTATATATTAGGGCTCGGCCGATATTGAAAAATACGATATTAGAATGCGGACACCGGAAATTCGCTAAAGCGATATATGTGTAAATACTTAACTTATATATATATATGTTAAAAATATATATCAGGGAATAACCGGAACCGGAACCAGCAACCGGAACCGTTCATTTAAACCGGAACCGGAACCTGGTCTTCGAAATTTATATATAGTAAAACAGATGATGGAAGAAATGAGGGTATAGTGGATTTAAAATGCATTAAAAATAATTTTTACATTAAACTTAATGTATTGCGATGGTATTATTGCCTTTCTGAAACTTTAAAGAGACTGAGGAAGCTAACAATGTTTATTTATCGATCAAATATGTCGGTTTTTGGACTTTCAGAGCAAAAAACGTCTTCCACTATACACCATTACCTCTGCGTAAGCCATACTCTGTTACCGAGTTGGACCGGTTTAATTCAAACGTATCCCGCAAACTTCTGGATGTGTAAAATAGCTGCTACAAGCATCGACCTGGCTTTGATTTAACAAACTCCTGCAGGTTATTATGAAAAATTCCTGCTCAAATTATGTGCCCTACTTACGTTTCACTATGGCTTACGCAGAAGTACTTAGGGTATGCTTGGCTAACGGTCCTCGAAATTTATATATAGTAAAACAGATGAAGGAAGAAATGAAGGTATAGTGGATTTAAAATGCATTAAAAATAACTTTTACATTAAACTTAATGTTTTGCGATGGTATTATTGTCTTTCTGAAACTTTAAAGAGACTGAGGAAGCTAATAATGTTTATTTATCGATCAAATATGTCGATTTTTGGACACCCAGAGCAAAAAATGCCTTCCACTATACACCATTGCGTATACTGTGTCAAATCGAATATGCTTACAAAGCTTGGAGCGTAGAATACACACTTTCGCTCTATCTCCAGTCGCCTTCCTTTACTACACATACGTTTGTTACATATTCTTCTGTAGGAAACTTGAAATTATTGGTTTATATGATTCTAAGAGAAAATAATGGATAGAAGGTAATTTTCTGATCAGGTACACTGTTTAGGCTACCGTTGGACAAACAGTGCCCGCAAGTTAGATGATAATGATGATAACTTTCTAGTCAGAATGCTATTTATGAGACACACTGTGATGCTGCTCGCAGAGTTTCAATAAATACAGTTCTTTGCCAAGAAAACAGTTTCTAGCTGCGTTGCAGATACCGTTAGTTTACTTCAATTTAGACTGATTTACCAAGTTTACAAGCGCATTGGCGGGTTCTTGAAGTAATTTATGTTAGCCAAGCATACCCTAAGTACTTCTACGTTAGCCATACTCTGTTACCGAATTGGACCGGTTTAATTGAAACGTAACGCGCAGACTTCTGGATGTGTAAAATAGCTGCTACAAGCAACGACCTGGCTTTGATTTGTTGACAAATTCCTACAGGTTATTATGAAAAATTCCTACTGAAATTATGTGCCCTACTTACGTCTCAAACTGTGATGCTGCCCTCACAGTTTCAATAAATACAGTTCTTTGCCATGAAAGCAGTTTCTAGCTGCGTTGCAGATACCTTTAGTTTACTTCAATTTAGACTGATTTACCAAGTTTACAAGCGCATTGGCGGGTTCTTGAAGCAATTTATGTTAGCCAAGCATACCCTAAGTACTTCTACGTTAGCCATACTCTGTTACCGAATTGGACCGGTTTAATTGTAACGTAACGCACAGACTTCTGGATGTGTAAAATAGCTGCTACAAGCAACGACCTGGCTTTGATTTGTTGACAAATTCCTACACGTTATTATGAAAAATTCCTACTGAAATTATGTGCCCTACTTACGTTTCAAACGGCAAATTGCATAGTTAATCTTTTCTTTTGCTTGGTTGTATTGGAGCTTGATCATTGTATAATATATATTACATATGTTTGCATAACAGATGCAGCAAAAACGTGGAAAATTTCAAACAAACTTTTTAAACCGGAATTCCGGTTCCGGTATGGTTTTTGCCCTTTGCCGGAACCGCAACCGGAACACGATTTTCACCGGAACCGGAATTCCGGTTACTCTCTGATGTATATATATATATATAAGTTGAATATATATTATATTGTACATGTATTGTAAAATATATAGTAGCTATTTGGGCTAAACTGTCTTGCGTTCATTTAAAGTGCTATCTGGGTGCTGCGCGCGGTATCTCGGTGCTCAGTAGGGGAGGATACGTGCTTACTCCGACTAACAACCAGGAGTCACTGTTGCCCATGGGACACACCGGTGATCCGTAAGTCGTACATCTTATGAGTCTGCATAAAATTGTAGTGAAATTATCGGTGACAAGGTTTTAGCGATAGCTGTCCGTAGAATCGTGAAGAGCTGGTTAACGGATTTTGTGGGTGACAAGGCACCAGAAAAGTCTCTAGTCATGGCTTAAACAGCTGCGTGGGCGACCAACCACGGTAAATGTGTGTTCAGTTATTGATAGTATAGTTATGTGCGGTCGTTTTAGCGTGACACGCGAAGAAATTCATCAGCGCTAACGAATGGCACATATGGTCCGTCGCGGTAGCTGCGGGGCAGTCAGCAAATTTCCTTGCCCTGTTACATTTTCGTGTTGTGACGGTCAAAGTCTGGTGACGCTGAAAGACCTGGCGATGGGGTCACGACCTCACTGGCCATAATTATCGAGCTAGGTGATGGAAAGACGAAATCCTGCGGCGAAAAATAAAGTGGCAGGCTGGAAGAGCTGCTTGTATGAATCCGACACGAAGGTTTGTAGCAGATTGCCTGAATGAGTGATAGCAGGGTGAGGTAGCTGTGCGAGCGACCTTGCAGCACCATACAGCATCAAAGCACTGCCCGCCCCAAATTGGGGAAATCCAAGAAATGATGAGGTAAACAAAGCCTAGTGCGCAACTCCCTGGTTGGCAAACTGTGGTCAGCGGGGCCCCACCAAGCGATGAGAAAGTCACAGTCATAATGTTAATTGCTACGTGGAACGCTCCTACGGCGCTCGACAGTGATAAAAGCCGAAAGACGCTCAGCTTTGATTTTTAAAGTGTTGGAGAGATGTGGTATCCCCCACGCGCGCTACAAGACATCAGAACGGGGGCCATGGCTAAAGAATGAAGAGTTTACGCATCTCACTTAAGGACAAGAATTTCCTATCACTCAATTGTATCTATGCTACATGCGGTAACCACACCGAGGAGGAGAAAGAGGGTTTCTAAGAGAAACTCGGAGTCGATTTGTCGGTGCCGTCTCACGATCTGATCGTCTTTGTTATCAGGAAATTTCAGCGCTAGAGTTGGCAAAGGCTAGAGCACCTATAACGATGTCATCGGTAAATTTGCTAAAAGAAATTTTAACCGAAATGGTGCTTATCTATTGAACTTGTGCAGTGAATGCACACTGAGCATAATGAATACTTTCTTTACCCATCCTGACCATCACTTCTACTCCTAGATACATCCACGGTTCAAGCAATTCCGTTGCTGCTATGGCTTCACTAGCAATTGGGCTGGTGAAACTTTGTGGTGCGGCTGGGGGACTAGCAGTCATAACGTTATCAGTATTCACTTTATTTTCCAGGTAGAATATATGCACAATATTTGAGTAGAGGGTGTAGGGTTGGGATTAATTTAATGAAGAAGACACCGTTAGTATGAATTTTGAAAAATGGGAAATATTATTGGGCACTTTGGCCATTAGTCCTTCTGCATCCACCCCGTCGCGGTAACTCTCAACCTGTCCTACAGAGATTTTGTATGGAAGGAAATGGTTTGTGAGATGAGGTGGGTTTTGACTCTAAGGAAACATATGGTGTTAATTGGAAACTTGAAGCCACTGCGGCTTTGTTTATGGGTGGAAATATATAAAATTCGTTCGTGATTTTCTAGTTAGTTTCAAATTTTTTTCTACTGTTTGCCATATCGATATTGGTATATATAATCGGCCAAACCGTACTTTGTATAATATATTATATACACACATACCTAACTGTAATCGATCGTACATTAGCATATTTATAATTTTTGAAGTACTCCGTAGCCCAAGATTTCTTGACTATGCTGTTATTTGAACTAAACCCACAGGCTCATGGTTAGTAACATGCGACAAACTACTGCGAAATATGCCCTTGTCAGTTGAATATTATGCTTTTGAGACCACAACATAACGCTGGCCTGTCTACAGGCTTTCGTAAAGTGGGAGGGGGGCGAAATTCGGGGGCTTCATGTTCATTTCCGAGAGAAAATTAAAAGCGGGGGGGGCAAATTTTGCTTAAAAATACTAAATATTCCCATATTTTCATGCATTTTTACTGCTGTGAATGTATTTTCAAGCTAACAATATTTTAGCATTATAAATAGTGGTAATGAATGTTTAAAAAGAATTTGCAAACAAAAAACATGAAGTTTCAGAAACAAAAAATTTTTGGAATTAGTTGAAGATGGGGGGTTCGGCCGAGTCAGGGGCGGACATGGGGGAAAATCTCACGAACATGGATGATTTGGAAAGTGTGGGGTACCCCCCACTGCGGACAGGCAAGTAACGTAATTTCATATTGCTGAGGACTGTCTAACAATACAAATTCACTCGGTGGCAGGAACTGGGGCTGGAGAAAGTGTCGCTAATCTGTGTTTGTTTTCTATTTTGAGGTTCGGCATTGAGTTTCCTTTTTAAGCGTACAGTAAGACAATACATTAGGAGAATCAGTTGTAATTTTCAGCACATTAGTGGGTCCTTCTCACAAGCGTGGAAAGGTGGGCCTACTTGTTAAGTGGAGGCATAGGCGGTGTCGAGAAACTTCCAAATGTTGCGGCAACTGCTCAATTTCTTGGTTGTATTTTTATCGTGTCTTTCTCAGTTAATGCAAAAACAAAAAGCTCATTAATACTTTCTTAATTTTACTCTGTTGATAAGATCAGGTTCCGGTTTCGGCAAAAATTGAAGGTCTAGTTCCGTGCAGTTTTTATATATGATATTCACCTAACCCTGCGGTTACAGGGCGCTTCCACGCCAGTCATCATTCGGTAAGATTCATTATTTATTGTGGGTTTTGATAGGACAGGTACGAAGTCCGAGGGAAATGTTGCGCAGCATCTTTGGTGATCTGTTGCTTCCACGTCGTGAGTGCTCGGCCTCTTGGTCCTACCCATGTAGCGGGGTATCAGCCAGACGAAACCGCCGAGGGCACCGGTGGTTTTCATCCGCATTACGTGCCCCACTCGCCTCAGGCCGTTTCGTAAGAGATTCAGTGTGATTCTCAGGTGAATACAGATATATATTTTTGGAAATATGTAAGTGACGATTTTATGGTATGTTGTGCCTCACCACGACAATATATTATGTACTGGTTGCAACAAACGTTATAGCATCCTGAAATTAATTGGGTTAAATACGACCACCTGTTGCGGAAATTTGTAACTGAATTCAAGCTGAATCGTGTAATGGGCACATCCATGCGTACACACAATCAATTTTGTCTCTACCTTACTTTCTGTAAGACGAGTAGGTAAAGTTTTTAACCCGTTTCATTTTATGGCAGACCGCTTAGTTTTACTTGCGCTGTAGGTATTGAGTTTTCTGCGTTTGCGAACATTAGGTCCAACTCAATTTTGTTTGAACTGAGCATTGTATCTTGAATTTAGTATAAACATTGTTATATTGTCGGAAAGCTGGACATTCAGCAAAGGAGTGTTTCTTTCTAGATCTTTTAATAATATGGAATAATTAATAAGGTTTCGGGATTTTTTGGTTATATAGTCCTGTAACGCAGCCACAAGCTTACTTCTTAAATGCCGATGTTTCGTGGTATATGCCCAGTCTACGTGTTAAACCAATATTAAAAAGTTTGATTTTTACACAATTTCTACCGTATCGAGTTTCAGGTAGATATAATTTAGCCCGAAAAATTGGGGTTTTTTGGACGACTGATATTAGGCTGGCGAAAGTCAAATAAGTAATTTCGGTTATATGATTAGCTACTGGCTGTTCCAGGCTTACCGGTGACTTTTAAGTTGCAGAGTGGTTAGAATTTGATATCAATCTTTACTTGAAATGCTTATGGGATTTTTGGCTAATGTTGTAAAAGCCCTTGCCGCCATCATGCGATATTATTTTAGCGCTATTGTTGCCTAGCTTTCTTATTCCAATTTCTGTCATCAACTAAATATTCCATGCGCACATTGGCGTTTCGGTGACAGAAATTAGATCAATAATGTCAATTGTAACTTGTCCAGTATTATGTGATATCCACATATAGCATATCGACGTATGCTATCGAGAGCTGATTGTCTGTGCACACAAAAGGCGTCGGTGTACCTATACTTCACTACGTCATGTAATGGAGTTACTAGTTTTTATTTTTGAGCGTTCTTGACAATCTGAATTAGGCTGTAAGATTGAAACATGGTAGATTTTCAGGAGTTGAATGCGGTCTAATATAGTGTCGTTGGCGCGTGGGGTCATGAAATAGCCAAACACATTATGCAGCGGCCAGAACTCTCGCTTTCGTGTACGCGCAGTACCATAATTATTTGATGTCGAAGCGTTTTTTGGAACGATTAGTGTTTGAGTGATTAATTTTGATCGGGTAAACTGGTGATTCCGTCAGTTGCTAGGACGAGAAATTCACATGGTTTCTTCACATAACCGTCTGATTTTTTGTTCCCGTATTTAACCAAAATGTATAGCCTGCTCATGTTTCGAGTGCATACATTACTTTTAGACAAATCTCTGTTTCGGTGGCTGCTTTGACCAATGGAGCCTCTCAACATTAAAATTTCTAAATTTTGAGTTTTTTATAAAACAAATAGTTGAAAATAATTGACAATAAATGGCATGTAAAACGCTGCATGTGCATCGGTCTGTGATCACAGTTTCAAATAGCTTTAAAGATTTACTTAAGTCATCAGAATAATTATTTTTGCTTAATTTATTTCACGTAATTTTGACTCAGAAATAAAGTTTTGGCAAAAATGTTACTAATTCGTGTCAAGAAGTGGCTTTCTGCTCACTGGGGAAATAACCGTTGCTATGTTTTCTGAGGCAGAGGTTCAACTGAATCTCCACTTTGAAAGATCCAGAAAGTATCGTATTTGTCGCAGTTCACTCACCTGGTGTTGGATAAGTGGCGCCAGCAATAACTGTAAAAGGAATTATTTGCAAGTTCCAAATATTAACTGCGTTTCTCGTTGCTAAAATATTACAGCCCAACACGCAAATACGGTGTATTGTTTCCTATTCAAAGAAATGAAACAAGGTGTATGATTTTAGTGCTTCTATAATGATATTGCAGGAGGCATGAGTTCTTTAACCCAACAACCTACCGCATCGCACAGCAACTATGTGTTCGTTCGTCCAACAAATCAGCAACAACTGCTATCAAATACCGTCCATCGGCAATCTCAGGTTCAACAGAACTACAATCGGGAACCACTGATGTACGACCCTGATTATCCGGAAACAACATCGAAGCCCGGGACATCGGCAGTTCCAGCAACAACGAATGACCCCCGGATTGGGTCGAGACATGTTGTAGATGAAACGAAAGTTTGCAGCAGCAGCATCAATAACGAATTTGACGACGACCAACCCGATCCGGCGATCGATATTCATATTCGAAATGTTGTGGTTCATTTTACGGTCCGATGTCATTTGGACTTACGGCTCTTGGCGCACAATCTTGTTAATTGCATGCACGATCGCTCAAAAGGGGTAATCTAATATTGTTATCTATTTATCCTGAGTTTAATTTGTTATAATGTAACTATAATTAGTTAACAAATATGCAATACGTGGTCCCAGATAAAAAGGATGTTATACAAAATCGATTGCGCCAAACCAGCCTATATCTATTATAAGCCTTTTCTATTATTAAATGTTTGATGCGAGTTAATTCATAGAACAATATGCTCAGATATTATTGAGTTATGTAGCATATAATTAGCGCGTAGGTCGGCAAAATTCCAACGATTTTAAAAACATTTGGACTTTAATATTTGAAAAAGGGGACACGAAAAAGATTTGGCTCAAGCAGGCCTATGATGAAAGGCGTCTTGCAAGGCAAACTGTGTAACTAAAATAATACTGGTTAATCATCTAAATTGTTTCCGATGTTCAGCTTTTTGATTAACCATCATATCTGACCGTTGACCTTCACACCAAAATTTGTCCTTTAAAATTTTAATTTTGACTCCGCGAACTTTTGATCTGCGACTGCGGTACCTGGAATCTTGCTAGTTTAGTGGGGGCACCTGAGGTGAGGTTCCGGTTCTTGCCGCTTCTTGTATAATTATTCCTTGTTCTTGCCTCTTCTTCTATAAGCCACCCACCATGGTTCGCGGCGAGGTCGCCCCCTTTTCGTGCCGTCCCAGGAATTTGCGATTCCCCGGTTCATTACCACTCCCCATAGAAAATTTTATGGAAACAATTACGACGAAATGAAAAACCAACGTGGTTCATGCGCTCACGACATTCCGTAATTCAATTCATTTAAACAATTTTATACTTCAAGCTCTTCGCATATTGAATTCTAAGACAAGTTTCATCAGCGTCGCTCGTAATTGTCTTCTTCACCAACGAATATATACATTCCATTTCGATGGCCCATCGGTCGATCAAAATTGCAGGCCGGGTAACACTGCTAGCACACCTCCACAATAAGTGTCGCATTCACTTGGCGACCCACCTTCTTAAAAAGGTTCAAAGATTAGCCTGTTGTATGATTACGGGTGCTTTTAGAGCGACTCCGCTTGATGGAATGCAAGCGCTGTTGATTATCACACCAATAGATGTACTGGCTAGAGAACTGTCGTTGAAGGAATACGACAGACTCAAATGTATCGGTCTCTGGAGTGATTATGTGATTAAAGGATGCGGGCAACCGACGATAGCGGAGGAAGTTGTCAAATATGATCCCCTTCTGAGCATGCCTTCAGTGTTGTAGCAACAAGGAATAACCAGTTCTGATTCTATGAGGACTTTAGCGTCGACTCTTTGGAAAGTACTGAAATAGTATGTTACATGGACGGATCTGCGATTAACATGCGCAATGAAAGGAGTGGTAAGGGTGTCTTTATTCCAAGTAAAGTGTCACTATTCATCCCACTTGGTAGACATACAACTGTTTTTCAGGCAGAGGTTACTGCTATATGCAGATGCGCAGAAATTCTGGAAGAAAAATTTAGGAACAGAAGTTTCGCTATTTTTAGTGATAGTCAAGCTGTACTTAAGGCATTACATAATTCCCGAATCAGATCTTGGTGCGTGCTAGAATGCATAAAGCATCTTAATAGAGTTAGTAAAAGGAACATCTTGAAATTAGGTTGGATTAAAAGACATGCTGGATTATTTGGGAATGAAATGGCTGATAGGCTGGCTAAGAAGGGATCGGACACCGCGTTTGTGGGTCCCGAACCTTGTATTCCTATAAGTAATACAATTGTTAAGACTTTCTTAAAAGATTGTTCATATAGGGACCATCAGTCAAAGTGGCGCGATGGGAACAATTGCGTGCAGACAAGATGTTTCTTAAAGAAAAAAATAAAAGAAAATCCACGTTTCTATGGAAATTGAATAAATATAGAATGAGAATTGCCGTGCAGTTTTTTACTGGGCACGGCAATTTTATGTAACATTTGAAATCTCTTAAGATTGAAGACAATGACAAGTGTAGAAAGTGTGGTAAAGATTGGGAGACTGCAAAACATTTGACTTTTGGATGCAGTAAACTAAGAGATTTAAGATTGAAATTCTTTGGGCATGGAATTTTGGATAGCTCCCAAGGCCATCAATTAAAATTGACCCAACTAATAGGTTTCTGGAGTAGGATAAGATTTTAGATTCTCCAAATCAATTGTGGTGCTGGAAAGGACCTAGGGTCCAACCAGATTACATTAACGCCTCCTGCTGTCATTCATTCATGGTCGCCACGTGTTCCTGGCCAAAAAAACTGCAATTGTACTAAAGTTTGAAATGAAAACGAATTCCGACGAAACTGCAAAAATGTGTGTGGGGGCTTTTGGTGGTCTAAACCATTGTTCTGTGGCAACCCTCCAATTTGGAGAAGCCTGGGCAAATTTTTACTATGAGCATGTATTATTGTCGTTTATATACTATGTTTTGGTTACTTTCAGTGTGTTGTGAAGCAGCTGCGTAACCCCAACTGTTTCATCAAAATATGGTCCCAGGGACGAATTATGATAACGGGTTGTAAAACGTTAGTGTACTCCGTTTGTATTTTCTTATTGATTTTATATATACGCATGCATCTGTATAGCTTGATGTCTTTACGGAACGATTGAATTTTGATTAAACAGTATTAATTAGGGCATTTACTTATTTCTATTATTAGAAACATAAACATTAAATATCGCCCAGACTTATGCCACACAAACACCTTTATATATACATGAAACAGACTGTTATCAATGATATTGAAATATTTCTAGAACACTTCAAGCTAACGTGACACTAATAAAATTATTACTTGGAGAATAAACATTTGCTACGTAACCTGATAAAGTTTTCGCATTCCAGAATGTGACAAGCGCAATAATTTACAGTTAAAATTCATGAATTTCTACGTTTTAGTATCTCTGTCGATTTCAATTTATCGTGGTAAAATTTGCTGTCCACTTTCACATAACGGTGCAGCAGAGCGGATGTAGTGAGTTTAGTTTCTTCACATTGCGTACAACAGTTCAAACATCTTTTTTCGTTCGTAACTTGCACTACCCTTCACTATATATATTGCTGGATTTTTTGCATATAGAATATAGAATAGAATATATTGTGCATCTAGCTTTGTGTTTGCTGCTTTCGCTGTTCCCTACCCTAGTTTTTGCAACGCCGGCACGAATTGGAGACATTTTGACTCTGGCCATTTTGTTTCATCCAACGTTGTAGGTTATGGTTCTTCTCAGGGGAGTTGGATCGAAAACTTGTCTGATTTAGAACAGTGTCGTCGAGAGATACAGTACTCGCCAGATATGAGTGCTGTTCGTTCGATAAATTTAAATTTTGTCTAAAATTTGTTCTATTTGTATGATACACGTGTTTCAAATTTTGGCGTGTTTGTAATTTGTTCGAGAGCTGGTCAAGGAGTGTTCGAGAATAAATAAATTTTGCTCGATTTATGTTCGATGTTCGTTATTTCGAAAGGTAACACTCGTTTTTGAATACTTTACTGTCACAGCAGTACTTGGAAAAGTGAAACTTTCAAAATTTGGACATTGTTTCTTGCTAGTGATATTTATAACTCTTATTTAATCCGTTTCATTTTTAAACCCATATTGAGTATGCCGCTAGCCCCGTGGACGCTTGCAGGGGGCTTAAAAGGCTAAATTTTTGGAACCAACAGTATTCAAATTTTTCCACTGATTGAATTTAGTTGTACACTGAAGGCTTCAATGGGTATAAGTTTTCTGGGCTGCTGACTGCCATAAAATAAATGTGTTCGCGTGTTTTGCATCAAATACGGTAAGCCTACTACGTGAGAGATTGATCTTTGGGCACCTATGCATCAAATTATATTTTTTGTTAAAAATTTTCGAAAGCACCTATGTCCTCTGAAAAATTAAGGTTTCTTTGCTTTTAATGGGCGATGACAATAGTCATAGCGGTGCCACTAATCCGAGCCCCCGCGGCAACAAGGAAAATGTGTAAAAATAGTTAAATGAGCTAAAACAGTGAAAAACGGGGTGTACCGACAGATAAAATTAACTTATTCCTAATTTTTTGTAGTATGTTCTAACGCTCGCTTACAGTACAACTTCAGATATCTAAATTCAGTGCATATTTTAATGCAAAAATGAATTCGGCGAAGCTGTGAACTAATTTTTGCCCATTCCCCGTTGTCCTAGAGATAGAGCTCCGTCATTCACTTCTTGTGTATCCCATTAATTTATTTAAGGCATTTCTTATTGGGGGACAATTAAGGTATTTCTTAGCCGAAATGCTAAAAATTGGCACATTTTTCATGAGGGTATGAACTTTAGGAACCTGAGGGGAGTTCGAAATATTCGGGAAGCCCTCATCCCTATTTTGAGAAACCAGCTTTATATTAAATGTTAGCAAAGATTTAGTGTCGTAGTTGTGCCTTTTACTACTTTTGGTTATGTCCAAGCTAAAAATGATTCAAACGAATTTCCGCCATTCGGTTATGAATGACATCGTGTGTGTGTAAATATAGGGACTTTTATTACATATCTAGGGGTTGGGATTTGGAGCCAGCTTCTCTTCCTCGTTTTTTCATATTTTTTTTACGGTAGTTGCTACTTCGCCGTCCAAGACACTTAGTATAAATATGTGCAGTACAATATTACGGCTTATTGGTTTAGTAAACATTTGTTCTAGGAAATAACATAGTTCTCAAAAATAAATAGCATATGTAGTATTGTGCAAATATCATCAATAGTGATGCAACTTCAGCAGACCAATCCATGGTCCAGAACAACTAAGTAAAAATTTAGTTTAAACTAACAATAATGTAAAAGTTTTATACTTACTAAACTAAAGCATATTTTAGAGGATTATCATGTTTCTAGAGATATTATGGTAACGCATCTAAGATATATTAATGGCTCTTCTGCTGCTCCTTCTCCGATGCTACACTTTTATATATAAGGAAAATAGTTGAAAATTAGTACCTTTCATAGGGTTATTTAGTACAAAATGGATTACACGAGTGTAATTTGGCTCGCTTAACCTATGGAAGTGGTCACGTTTGTGTCGGAGGTACCGACAAGTAGTCAGAACGTAGTGAAACGTAGTGGACATTGGGTGTTGCAGGGGTGAAATCTTTTGAATTCCGTGTGTGTGTGTGTGATCGGCCATAACTCGAGAACGCCTTAACTGATTTTCATGATCTGGGGCTCATTCAAACCGGCATAGTCGATTTACAGTGTACATCTCCGAGGTTTTTTGTTTTAGGGTCCGGTTCCGAGGTCAGGGGTTAAAATGTGGGTTTTTTGGCCCCATTTTACTCCATTTTAGTACCCTTCACGGAGGCAAGGTTATTTTTATCTTAACTATGGAATTTTTTTCTCTGGATGGTTGTATTTCAAAGTAAAATGATAAGTGCCGATACTTCTTGTTTGTTTTTCGATTAAGGCTCCGGTTCTGGATTTATGGGGTTTTAGGTACGGGGTATTGCGCCCCAATGGTTCCTCGACCCAAAATTTGAAAATTTGTTCTGACTACTTGGGCGGCTGATAAGTTTCACCTGACGGTACTCGAGCATGGGAAACTCATTGTCGGTGCGGGTTTTGCTCTGCCACCCATGGTTGCATGGGTACAGTGGTATGACGCCCCATGGTTGGGGGTCAGAGGTCAAAATGAGGTATTTTAGTACCCTTCACGGAAGCAAGGTTATTTTTATCTTAACATTCGAATTTCTTTCTCTGGTTCGTTTTATTTCATAGTAAAATGATAAATGCCGATGCCTCTTTTTTGTTTTTCGATTAAGGCTCCGGTTTTGGCGTTATGGGGTTTAAGGTTCCTCATGGTTCCTCGTCCCAAAATTAGAAAATTTGTTCTGACATCCGGGGCGGCTAAAAAGTTTTACTTGGGGGTTTCCGGGCATGGGAAACTCATAGCCGGTATTGGTTTTGCTCTGCGACTCATGGTTCCATGGGTACAAGGGTATGGCGCCCCCTTGGTTCGGGGTCAGAGGTCAAAATGAGGGTTTTTGCACCATTTTAGTACCCTTGACGGAAGCAAGGTTATTTTTATCGTAATTTTCGAATTTTTTATCTGGTTGGTTTTATTTCATAGTAAAATGATAAATACCGATACCTTTTTGTTTTTAGATTAAGGCTCCGGTTTTGGAGTCATGGGGTTTGAGGTATGGTACTCTCATGGTTCCTCGTCCTAAAGTTAGAAAAATTGTTCTGACGTCCTGGGCGGCTGAAAAGTTTCACTTGGGGGTTTTCGGGCATGGGAAAGTCATTGCCGGTATTGGTTTAACTCTGCGACCCATGGTTCTATGGGTACAAGTGTATTTCGCCCCTTTGTTTCGGTTTCAGAAATCAAAATGTGGGTTTTTACACCATTTTAGTACCCTTCATGGAAGCACGGTTATGTTTATCGTCACTTTCGAATTTCTTTCTCTGGTTGGTGTTATTTCATAGTAAAATGCTAAATCTCGATGCCTCTTTTTTGTTTTTCGATTAAGGCTCAGGTTTTGGAGTTATGGGGTTCGAGGCACCCTCGTGGTTCCTCGACTCAAAATTTGAAAATTTGTTCTGACGTCTTGGGCGGCTGATAAGTTGCACCTGGGGTTTTGGGGCATGGGAAACTCATTGCCGGTGTTGGTTTTGTTGTAACTTGTGCTGGTATTGTGTGATGTCCACATATAGCATATCGACGAATGCTATCGAGAGCTGATTTGATGTGCACGCAAAAGGCGTAGGCGCACCTATGCTTCACTACGTTCTGCAATCTCGATAGAGTTACTAGTTATGGGGGTCAGTGCACCACTCCCTCCATGAGCCTCGGGGTTCCAAAAATCGAAACATGAAGTCAGTCTCATTTAAGGTAATTTGACCCGCAGAGTCGATTGGAGTGGTTAATTCTCATTCCGAGGTTCCAGTATAGAGGTATAAGAGGTCAGGTCACCTTCCTACGGCACCCCTATAAAATGACCCTCAGGGGTCCAAAAATCGAAAACCAGTGGTAGTCTAAAATAGGTAATTTGACCTTCTAAATCAAAATTGTAATGGTTAGTTTTAGATTCTGAGGTTCTGGTAAGGTTATATAGGGTGTCAGGGCACCCCTATATGACCTTTATGGGTCAAAAACACGAAAAATTGAAGTTAACTCTCATGTCAGGTAATTTGACATGCTGAATCCATTGCAATGGTTCGTGTTGGCCTGAAGTTTCGATAAGAAGATGCAGGGAATCAAGGCACCTCTTATATAACACAATTTGACTCGCTGAATCAATTGGAGTGATTAATTTTCGTTACCGAGTTTCCGATAAGGAGCTATAGGATGTCATGGTAGATTTTCTATAGTCGTGGTAGATTAGGTCGTGTGTCGCCACGGATTCCCAACAAATATTCACCATATCACAAAGACGAAAACTTGTGAAATTTATAAATTACAAATTTTCAGATAAACAACTTATAATTTGATGATTGATTTTCACTTTGGCCTGTAACACCTGCCGTATTTGGTACATACCAAGAAAATACATTTGCTTTTATCGTATTCAGTAACTTCAAAAACATATAGCCACATTCTAATAAACTACATTACATCTATATTGAAAAGTGGCATTTTTTGGTGTCAAAATTTAGCAAATTTGATTCCGACATTGTCCGCCAGGGTTAGTGACACATTCAATACAGGTTAAAATGATACCGCCAACGTGATACCAATCAGTTAAGCAACCACATAATTCCGTCGTTCGCCCACAACAGGCAGGAAACTTACTTTGTCAAAATTTTGAAATCTTACTTTTTGGAGATTTTTTCCAAATTCTGGCTCATAGCTCTAAACGGCTTATGGAACAAAAAATTGGTAAAAGCATCGTTGTACGTGAGAGAATTTGGCATGTTTAAATCCTATGCCTTTGGCGAGAGTTATAACCCAAAATGTTGCATGGTCCCAAATAACTAAAATCAAATTCTCTAATCCCTGTCGGTTTTGTGAGAAGTTAGGGAAATAGTGATTACATCAGTGGTAACACTATGCTTGGCGCACAACTACATTCTATGTCGAATGAAATTTCGAAAATCCGTCAATCTTTTGAAGATTTATGCATCGCACAGACAGACAAACATATTTCTGGACAGTTTTAATATTTACGTTTCGCTCGCACTGTATATTTTATTAGAGCAATAACATTTTTCAGTGAGTTGGATGCCAAACGTGCTGCGAAGAAACTTGCTCGCGCTCTTTCAACTATTTTCCCACGGGTCGACTCAATTCATAAATTTCGGGTGATTAATATTCTTGCAACATGTAAACTACCTTTCCAGCTGAACATCATCGATATGGCCAAAGCTAACCCTAAAGACGCCACGTAAGTTGATTGAAGCTGAGGGTGATTTAGCGATGAAGACTGTAATTATACTCGAGCGTTGACCTATTTATCTCTAGCAAGACAGATGTTTTGGGGGTTTTGATATAATTCTAAATAATCGATTTGCGATTCACTTTAATCACTTGCAGTATAGTTAGACATTGATTGCTCGATATAGGCAAAGCAGTGAGCTGACATTTTTGGCAAGTTACTCTTTGAAGATAATTCGCGGTTTTGCTGTTTTTAAGCAAGAGTTTTATTAAGAAATCGAAGAAGGGTCAGTACTATTATAACGAGCAGCTTGCCTCTTCGCCATTGTTGCGAATTCTGATTGTTGAATATACAATGAGCTATATTGAGCATCAAATTACAAAATGAGAAAATTTTTAGCCATGTTGCGTGAATACTTGAGGATATATCCCCTTTTGCGTAAAACTTGTTTTGATACAATCCTGTAACGTATGTAAAGAAAATAGCAAAACGCACTGTGTACATATAGTGGGTGAATTGCTGTACAGAATGAAGCCGTTAACATCTATAGAGCTTGCCGTTGGAGATATTGCCGTTTTCGTGTATTTTCGGCTCATGGACTCATTCAAAATCATGTTTAGACTTAATCTAATGCGAAAATAGCGACAATAACAGCACACCATTTGCATCTACTTAAATGAAGAATTTCTCTGCAGAATGAGAATAACACTGCGGAGATACTGTTTACCTTACAAAATGAGACACATTTCACTTTGATATATACACATTTTGTCCAGGTAAAAGAAAGTAATAGCGTTATTTTTCTGACTCTTTAACGACCCAACACGAGCCCTTTTGATCCGCATTTTTGGGAAGGGTGTGTTGAAGCCGGGCTTCTCGCCTAACTAAATGGTACAAATAGATATTTAAGGTTTTAACTGAGTTATCGCGCGAATCAATTTTCCCAGCCGAAATAGAGTTATGTGTGTCACTGTAAAAATTAACAGATATAGTTAAATTCCATCACTGTTCAACTTTCACTCACTACACTCATCGTTCAATAATGATCACATGTTCAGCTGGGGCTCCGCAAATTGGAGTCTTAAATTCGGGGTCAGTTGCGACCCCGATATTGGGTAGGGTCGCAGGTGAACAAATTTTAGTTTATTCAACAAGGCCATATAAGTTTGCTGAAAATAGCTTATTCATATTGTAATTTATATTCAAATAGCACTAGATATTTGTTATTTTGACATTGAAATTTATGATTATCGAATTAAAACTGTCAGCATTGCACTTTTCATATGGACCAGAAAATCTCGGCGTGGGATTTTGATCAATGAAGTCTTTATTTGAAACGGAGCGACCAAGAGTTTCCACTTCGGGCGCTAGGGGAAAATCGTGAAAAACTTTTTTTATCTGTCGCTGTCATTCATAACTCATTTTTGGGTGGTCGGATTTTGACATTTTTTGTTCGATAGCAAAAGTGCTGACGATGTGCGCTTTAGTTGAACGCGCACAGTTCCGACCCTATCTTCGGGGTCGAAATGGCAAAAATTAGGTACTTTAAGACTCTCTCCCAAAACAAGCTGCACGGGTAGCAGTGTTTCGCAGCCTATATCTCGCGATACATGCTTCGCATTGAAAAACCATTATTTAGCAATCAATTCACCGAGATTTACAACTTTGCTGACCACAACTTTTTCGTGGGACCACTCCCTGGGTCGCTGTGGGCCCGAATATATGGTTCGTCGACTGCTTGCTATCCAGAGCCCAACTTGACTATTTTATGTATTGCGTACAGGGCATCAAAAATGGTCTATATAGGTATTTCTGAAGGCTGAATAAAATGATTTGGTTATCTAAAGTCAAGTGTACATATTTCATGCCTATTTATGAGCTTTCATTGAGATAAAGGTCAATAAACCCGATTTCCAGAATATAGTCTGTCTTCAGTTGTTTGGTTACATATTGTGTACATGTCATCAAGAATTGTATAGATAATTTTTTCCAGTACATACTGCATGCCATAGAGCCCAGCACGAGTATCTTATGCCGTTTCAGACGTTTTCATAAGGTTTAGGGTCAATGAACGCGATTTCCAGAAAATAGTCGGTCTCCAGTACTTTGGTACATGGCATTATGAATTGTCCATGGGTCATTTCACGAAACCGTGTACTTTTGAAACGCCCCTTTTTGAAGCCAAAATGAGACGTTTTCGAATGTACTGTGTGTAGACCCTTTCCTACGTAAAAAACACAGAATTTTGGAATATCGATGTGTCAATGCAAAACGAGCTACCTGAAACCTGCAACAATGGTTGCAAAGGGTCCCCCTGGGGTTCAAATTTTAATCTGAAGTAAGTCATTATTCTGTAGGTTGACGCAGTGACACGTGAACCATGGTCTGTTTGTATGCAAGTCGGGCCAAAATGGTCGCTCAAGCCATTTGGAGGACTTGCCACCAAAATTGGTGCCGCTAGAGCCTTTTTGGGGTTAAAAATCGACCAATTTAGAACAAGTCTGTTGCAAAAGTTTTTCTACCGTAACGGAGACAGCACCTACAGATACCATTTTGTGCACACAAACTAACCATGAGTGGAGATGTCCGACAAAAAATTTCAGGCAGATCCTTAGGCCTTGTAAAAATTGGCACCCCGATATGTGTTAGACGGGGGCACACCTGAAGTCGGAGGGCTACACTTCAGGTCGGGGGGCCTACAGCTTCTTACAACATACATTGCGTGAAACTTTGGCTACTGCTAGAGATTCTAGATTTATTTTAACACGCTGCTGCTGTAAAACAAACACAATTGATGTGTGATTAGCTTGCATTTAGGTGGTGATACCAAGGACAATGCGAAGAATTATAGATGTGCGGGCTGGCAGAAGGGTTCCCTAGCTACCCAGTTAATATACGATTTTTTCCATATGTATATTTGTAAAATTCATAAGGAGTCTAAACTGTCCTGGGAAGCTTAAAATAGTCTGTAACGAGCTAAAGATACTTAGACTCCGTTTGCCTCGCATGGATAAGTCAGCTGTTGATCATGCCAGAGCCACCAGCGATAGGTGACTGTATAGAATGCCAAACATCATTTCTTTGTTGGGTTTTTTGTTTCCTGCGGAAATATTGTCTTGCGCTCAACGTGGCATCAATACAATTTTTAAATAAAATCAAAATTTGAAATATTTGTCTTTTCAGATACGAACCGGAGATTCAAACTGGTTTGTTGTGGAGATCAGACGAGCACGACTCATCAGTGAAAATATTTGCCAGTGGTAGTTGTACTGTAACTGGAGGTTAGTTTATTAAACTGTCTTGCGGCTTTGTAGTATGTAATAATCTCTTAAAGTTAACAATGTATCTGTCTTTACCCCGAACTTTGTAATCCAAGTAGAGGTGTGAACGAGCCTAGTTTTTCAGGTTAAATTCGGCTTGGCTCCATTTATACAGCGAGATATACATCCCTAACCCTTCATAGCAAGAAACTAATGTATCATGCCGCCATAACCCGTATTTGGCTTAATCTTATATAGTAAACTCTCCGAAATTGGACATTTTTTGCATGTATAGTTACTGTAATCTTTGCAATGTGACCTACGGAAATATACCAGGGAATAACCGGAGCCAGAACCAGCAGCCGGAATTACCTATTTAAACCGGAATCGGATCTTGCCTTCGAAATTTATATGTCTTCAAACAAATGAATGTGCTGTTGGTTTAAACTGTGATAAAACAATCTTTGTATTCAGCTTAATGTATTGCGATGACATTATTACCTCTCTGGAAGTTCGAAGAGGCTGAGGAAGCTGACAGTGGTTATTTATGGATCAAGATGCTGTATGTCAGTGTTTTTGTCCGCCAGCCCAAGAAATTTCTTACATTATACGGAGATGCGTAAAGTGTGTTACACTGAATGTGGTCGCACCGCAATGAGCGTAGATGAGACAATTCCCTCTGCCTTCTATCGTCCAAATTTCACTACACATGCGTTTTTTCCATGTTAGAGTTATCCGCTATAATTATAGTTATGTTATCCGTTGAGTATTGAAATTATAATAAAAAATTGCATAAATTATCGGCAAACTTTCTGGTTTCTCCATTCGCTGAAACTTTTTGCAGGAACCATGCGCCTAGAAGCCTGGTTCGCAACTGGGGGTGACGGATTTTGCCGAGGGGTACGAACTATGATGTTCCTGGCTTAACCAAAGAACGCCCTCGGCTTCGAAATCTAAACTTTTTTAAAATTTTAAAAAGTTTCAGCGAAGCTGCTGAAATCGTTAGTAAATCGCAACAGAAATGGTGCAAAACAATACTAAGGGGGTTAAATCTAACTGTCCATCCCATTTTTTATTAGATTAAATTTTTAACTTCAGAAAGGGATTTTTATAAAAAATTTTGTTAAGTTATTATGTCAACTTGGGGTTTTTTCGGGATATCTTGCTGGGAGTTACTTTGCCATTGGGACCCAGAATTTTGCCGCGGCACACGTTTTTGTGCCAGGAGCCACTGAAAATTCCAGGTTCCTATACCCCAACTTTGGAGAAGACAAAGGTTTTTCTCCTACTGAATCGCGCTCGAAAGATGTTTTTTGATGCTCTTCAACGCACATGATTATTATAAAAATAAGTTATTAAACAAAATATGACTGTCACGAACCACTTCCACTTAGTGCTCTAGACTTAGCAACTTTCATTTCCTGATGGCGTTGGTGTGCTTCCCAATGGAACTCTGATATGATCGCTAACAATGATATTCGCAAATTATTGTGCTTTAAGTTAGTTGGAGGTGCTTATAGTATGACTCGTAGAAGCTGTTTTGATTTATAGTTTGGTGGATGATATACCTATTTTTTCTAATTACTTCTACGCTGCTAATACTAGCAATAATAAAGTAAACAATAAGACATAAATATAAAAATATTACAGCTAGCATAAAAATAATTTATTATCCACGGTACAATTAACCGTACATTTGCCTTGTTTCAGCCAAATCGGTAGAATCTGTGGCAGCGGTTATGAACAATCTCTGGCCAATACTGCTTAAATATAAAAACATAACTAGCAGCAACAACAACCGCTCGTCGTCAACTCGATTGACAGCAACACAAGAGCAGCAACTACTGCCGTCGTCGTCGTCGTCGCCCAAGCTTTCAAGCAGAGGCGGGCGTGGTCGACGTAACTACGCCGCTGCAATGAGTGCGTACGATACTACCGAGCAGCAAAGAGCGCTTATGATCCGCAATCGTCAGTTGGCGAACCCGTAAGTAGACTTTCTCGTTCATTCGTTCGACTGTTTTAGTTATTGTATTGTATGCTTCAAAAGCGGATCACTTGCTAGCTGACATGCTATAGCAGAGCACATGTCGCGTATCGCTGTTCTGCAGAGAATTAATAGTACATTTTTTTATTATTTACTTGATCGACAAGTGGAACCACGGCGTCAGTATATAGGTTACGCTCAAAGGTTATCTGATGGTTACTAATTGTGCTTCCTAAGCCCCATTTAAGGAACCTGAAAGTTATTACTGCGCTAATGTAACTCCTCCGTACTACCAAAATTATGCTTGGGGGTCTCCCATTGCGTAAGTAGAAAGCATCGAAAACACTGTGGGGAGACTCCTCCCAGTTCACCCGAGGTTTCCTCAACTGCACTGGAGATGATCATTATACGGTACTTAACCATCATAAAACGTCAAAAATGTATTTTACAATCTATTGCAATTGTTAGTAAAGAAAAGGCAGAAATTAACGATTATTAGGGAAATTTGGGGATTTTTAGCCCATCGCCAAAATGTTTTGTAATTTTTAGTGGCGGAGGAAACTATCTGGGGAGGGGGGCTTGGCCTGCGGAGGCCAAAATATACGGGGGCGTGACCTGCGGGGTCGAAAATAGCTGGGCCCATTTTTGGAGAATCCAGCTAACAACACAAGGACAGCGTGACAGCCATTTATAGAGCATTTCTAAACATTGAGTCCGCTCAACAGCACCCACTAATGAAGGAAACACGGAAGCTTTCGGAAATTATAAAAACTAAGTTTCAAGTTTATCTAGAATTTCAGGAGTAATGTATAACGTTGTGAATTTTCAAGACCTTGTGTGTACAATTAAATAATTGAGAAAAATGCCAGAGACCGTATTTGTCAAAAGGGCATTTTTGGTCCTTTGCAGCGTTCGACATACACAAAATAGGTTTTAAACACTAACTTGTCTCTCTAGATGACTATTTGATGTTAAAACTAATGAAATTGCGGAAAAAATTTCCCTAATCTATATAAATAATAAAAATATCTATATAAATAAATTTTATATAAATCAACTGGCCTGTCCACAGCTTTCCGAAAAGTGGGGGACTTCGGGGGGGCCCATGTTCATTCTCGGGGGAAAATTAGATGTTGGGGTAAATTTTGCTTAAAGATACTAAATATTTCCCTATTTTTATGCATTTTTACTGCCATGAATGTATTTTTAAGCTAAAAACTGAATTTTAGCATTATAAATACTGGTAATTAATGTTTAAAAACAAAGCAAACAAAAAAACAAATTTTTAGACATAAAAAATTTTGGAATTAGTTGAACGTGAGGGTTTTGCCCGAGTGGGGGACGGACATGGGAAAAATCTCACGAACATTGGGGATTTGGAAAGTGGGGGAGGGGTCCCCCAGCCCCTCACTGTGGACAGGCCAGTATAAAATAATAATTTGGTTACCAGGTAGGTCAGTACTGTATTTCGGAGTTGAATAAATTTAAGGCTGCGCCGTTCAGTACCATTTGAAGGTCTATACGGTTTTATAATGGATTTCCGGTACTTCACTGTTCGGTCTGGTCGCTACACCGATATTACAATAAATCATTATGTTTTTAAACTGTAAAAAATGTTTTTTAAAATTATGTGTATTATCCTCAAAAAGCCGATAACGTCCAAACAATCAGTTGAGAGTCTATGACACTATGTAAACTTCAGCACCAGTGCAAATGAGACAACAATGGGGACCTGAACGAGACTGTTTATGTATACACAATGATGTGTTATATTCTTCAAGTGTGTGAAAAAACTTTGCTATAGCGGTGCGATGTTCTGCGCGGGTATATTTGCGAAAATGTAAGTAATTGAATGTGACAGGTAATGTGCATAATTATATTTATTAATTTATAACTTTGCGAAAACTTAATGTGGCTAAATCGGGAATTTGTTTTAGATTTAAATACGAAGACTCGAATCCTTGGGTAATTGATGACGACGGAGAAGACGATGACCCGGACGTTGAAGGAGTGTCACGAGATCGAACGGCTGAAAGTGAGCAACGACAACATTGGAACGTCGGCCTACCACTTGGTGTACCTAATGTCTCACCTGCCGCCAGTAGAGCCGCAGTCTCTCAGAACAACCCACAGTGTGAGAAGCAATATCAGCTTTATCGATCAAGGTACAATAGTCCCGGTGACATCCACAGCGGCATTGCTGATGTAGACGAATACATTGACGAATCAAGTAGTATATACTATGAGAACCAAAGAACCTCATATCAAAGAAGAGCAGACTATCCAGAAACCAAACGAAAGCTAAAGTGTGCAGGCATAGCGGGCCGTAGTGGCGCGGCGAAGCGCGGTCGTGGTAGAGGTACTGTCGTTGGTCGCAGAAAAAGGGTGTGTGATAACCCAGATGCTCAATTGTGGACGTCCAAAGACGACCCGGATTTTGTTGGAAGTGACGAGGATGATTTTGGGACAGCTGTTAGTGATGGCAGTAAATATGATTATAATAGGGAATTTGATCAAAATGAGTACTACGAAGAGGATGAATATTAACAGAATTATTTAGTGTCGTATGAGCAACTGTTATTATATATTGTGTGCAAAATTGTTTCATATGCATACATGTTTGTATATTATGACTCGACTTGCAATAATGTTATGGGTCAACTAGCATCCTAGTTAAAGTTCCTAATGTGAGAGAAATACAAGAGTGTGTGCTTATCATTATGAACGCTCTCCAATCGATACTGTCTTGATTGATCCGGTTTAAATTTGAGTTTCTTGAGCTTTTGTCCTAGGAAATCAATAATACAAGAAGAAAAACTTTAACGCGGTGACCTTTTTGCCACGTTTGAAAACAGCTGTATCCTTGTAGTGCTTCCTCTAACAGCAATAAAGATGGAATCACGAAATTCACAAACCATAACTATAAAGAAGAATTAGAGTGGCTTTTGACGTGTAGGTACCCTAGTAAGTGTCACACTGCGGAATTATTAATTTCATCGTATTCAACAATCCTAGAGACCATTGATACATCCTTTTTAGCCAACAACACACAATTAAATTATACATACTGATAAATAATAGTTATTACTCGAAATCTTTGACTATTTGATGTCAAAAATTAAAACAGATTACATTGTGCTTGGTATTTTAGCGAACGCTGGCCTAAAATTTCGTGCAACTCGGTTTATTGCGAAGAATTTATTTATCTATGTAAAATTTTGTCGCTCCCCGTAATGTTACGCGTTAACGATGCCACAACAAGACTAGATTCGTGGTTACCAAAGCATGATAAGTAGATAACAGCAAAACCGTTATTGCACGGCGCCCGAGGAAATGGAGAATATTTGCAGTGCTCGCCAGACATGAGTATCACCTTTCGAACGAACGAACATCGCACAGAAATCGAACAAAAATTACTCATTTCGCTTAACATTCGAGCACTTTTCGAACAAACTTCTAACAGCTCTCGAACAAATTTTACGGTTCGCGACAAAATTTTGAACACGTCTCGAACAAAATTTTTAATTTATCGAACGAACTTCGAGCGAACGTCGAACGAACAGAACTCATATCTGGCGAGTACTATAGCGTGAAAAGGTTCCCTAGGCTGAGATTACTTCAAGCTAACTTATTTGAAAAGTAAAAAACCATTAACTTTTCAAACATAAGCAGTCTAAAATATACTCGGACAGCGAAGATCTGTCTAGATGGATAAATAGCACAACGTGGATTTTCTTGGTTTTTATAAAGGAATTTCATACATTTTTACAGCTGTGTATATTTCCTTTTGATATTCTCTTAATTTTGTGTGATCTGTTAGCTGACTTAGCTTTTAAACCTACGCGTTGTTCAAGTTAAGAACTTGCTTTTGATTTACCAACATCAAACCAAACCTACTAAGAATAACGATGGTGCGTAAGAACTATTGACAGAGAGTTGTGGGCATTGATGAGTACATGACAACAGTAAGTTAGGTACCTAAATTTTTATTATTGAATCATAATGTAATGGCGATGTAGGTTATCTTAACCAGAGGTATGTAGCTGATACACTTAACTTGAAATGTAGAATTCCGTTGTGACAAACCAGTGTTCTGCGAGTTTCGTATAACATGTGGATCGTTTTGCACACACGTATGCATCAAAATTAGTAAACTTTACTTCTTAGTTATGCAGCAAGTGTCCAAATTTACTAAAACAGCACATTTTGTTCGTGGGAGATGAAAATTTGTATTGGTAAAAATAATAAATTTAATGGATCAACTTTCGGCGGTGGCTGCGGGGATTTTTCAGAGCGTAGTGTAACGTAATGGAGATTGTGTGTTGCAGGGGTGGTGTGTGTGATCGGCCATAATATAGTAAGGACTTAACCGATTTCATGATCCTGGGCGCATTCGAACTGGCATAGTCGATTTACCGTCCAAGGATTTTTGATTTGAAGTCTGGTTCCGGGGTCGGAGGTCAAAACGAGCGGTTTTGACCCCATTTTAGTACCCTTCAGCAAGGTTATTTTTTCTTAACCTTCGAATTTTTTCTCTGGCTGTTTTTTATAGTAAAACGATAAATGCTGATGTCTCTTTTTTGTTTTTCGACTAAGGCTCCGGTACTGCAGTTATGGGGTTCGAGGTATGGCACCGTCGTTGTTCCTCGACCCAAAATTCGAAAATATGTTCTGACGTCTTGGGCAGTTGAAAAGTTTCACGTGGGGGTTTTTCGGGCATGGGAAACTTATTGATTGTGTTGGGTTTGCTCTGCAATCCATAGTTCCATGCATGGCGCCTCCGTGCTTCCTCTACCCAACATGCCTGATTTTATTGTGACGTATTGGTAGCCTGATAGCTTGCACTTAAGGGTTTTCGGGCATGGGAAATCTTGCACTTGGGGTTTTCTGGCATGGGAAAATATTTTGCCGGTATTAGTATTGTGTGCTTCACTGCGCTCTGCATCTCGATAGAGTTACTAGCAATAAGGAGGAGGGGCCTGATGCCTCATTCGCCCTGCGTGACCTGTAAAGCATCCTCCCTTGGCTTCTGATCGTTTCACCACCACATATTTTAGTCTCCACATTTTCAAAATCTTTGCCCAGTTTTTGTTAAAATTGCCTAATTATTTCTTTAATTTTTGGTAAGATAGTTTTACTTGATTTTGCCCAATACGAGTTTCTTAATTTCTATTTTTTCCGATATTTGCAGAAGTCTTGGTCTTGACCCTTAGTTACGGCCTCCCGCCTCTTGTTGGAGACCAGAGCTGACCTTGGGTCGTTGATCCCTAGATTCACAGGTGTAAAATACCCTGGCCAATTGCAGCAATCTGGAAGTTATTAGGATTAGGCTACCACCCACCGCCTTTAGCGTAATCCTGGGATAAGGCATTGACTTTATTGTCGATTGCCAGTTGCACGTGCTTCTTCATTTCATGTAGATAAATTTTGTTCTAGTTGACATTTATATATTTCAAAAGGAGCATACTGAATTCATATAAGTTTTAGAATAAACTAGAACAGACATTACATACATAAAGATAACTTAGCTAGCCACCAATTTATGAAAATGATAGTATATATTGACTATAAAATGTTAACGAAACGATATCTTTTGTAATTTTGCATCGTAGAACTGTTGGAATAAAGTAAAATTTACATAATTACGTTAAAGGATACTTACATATCCAGCAATTTATGAAAACCAGCGCGAAAGCCGGCCTTCGGCCGCCGCGGGCCTTGGGCCCGCTTCGCGCCGGTAGTATGGCAGAGTGGGCCTGCGGCCCCCGTTTTTCCGGAAAACAGTATTTTTTAAGTTATGACATTTGTAACAGATACAAACTTACTCTGTTTTCATCCCTAGTTCGGTATGTGTTAAAATAGCGAAAACACTATTACTCCCTTACGGATGTGTCAAAATGTCGAAAACAGTATCATACCTTTACGGATGTGTCAAAATGTCGAAAACAGTATCATACCCTTACGGATATGTCAAAATGTCGAAAACAGTATCATACTCTTACGGATATGTCAAAATGTCGAAAACAGTATCATACCCTTACGGATATGTCAAAATATCGAAAACATTATCATACCCTTACAGATGTGTCAAAATGATAAAACACTATTATACCCGTATGGATGTGTTAAAATGTCGTAAACACTATTATACCCTTATGGATGTGTTAAAATGATGAAAACAACATTACCCCATTACAGATGTGTTAAAATGTCGAAAACAGTGTCATACCCTTACGGATGTGTCAAAATGCCGAAAACAGCATTACCCCTTTATGGATGTGTTAAAATGCTGAAAACAACATTACAACCCTACGGGTATGTTAAAGTACTGAAAACACTATTACCCACTTACGGATGTGTCAAAATGTCGAAAACACTATTATACCCTTATGGATGTGTTAAAATGATGAAAACAACATTACCCCATTACATATGTGTTAAAATGATAAAAACAACATGACCCCCTCACGGTTATGTTAAAATAGCGAAAACACTATTGCACCCTTCCGGATGTGTCAAAATGTCGAAAACAGTATCATACCCTTACAGATGTGTCAAAATGATAAAAACCGTATCATAAGATGGTTTAAGAGGAGGTCTCCCAATTAGGAGGTACATCCCAATTGCAAAAGTTCGTCGATACTTTCGACACGTCTTAAAGACATGAAACAAAAAAGATTGTCACAATCCATGAAGCAGTTGAAAAGTTACTTTACGAAAACCAATAAAATTATACTATTTTTTAATTCAAAGGGGGGTGGGTTGTGAAAAAAGCATAGGGGATGCCCAACAATAGTGTCCATGCGTTCCCATATCGATTTCCTGCCCAACAAAAAAACCGCACAAAAATCCATAAACAGTTTCAAAAGTCATGGTCAAAAATATGTGACAAACCCAAAACTTGGCACATACACAGACAGACATGCGGCAATTACATTATAAGATAGTTTAAAGGGGGGTCCCCCAATTAGGGGGTACATCCTCATTGCAAAAGTTCGTCGATACTTTCGGCGCGTCTTAAAGAAATGAAACAAAAACAGTTCGTCAAAATCCATGAAGCAGCTGAAATTGAAAAGTTACACCATTAAAACGTATAAAATGACACTATTTCTTTATTTCAAAGGGGTGGGTTGTGAAAAAACATAAGGGGTGCCCAAAAATATTGTCCCTGCATTCCCATATCGATTTCCTACCCAAGAAAAAACCGCATAAAGATCCATAAACAGTTTCAAAAGTTATGATCAAAAAACTTGGGACAGACACAGACAGACAGACAATTATAGGGGGTACATCCCTTTGCAAAAGTTCGTCGATTGACAGACAATTATAGGGGGTACATCCCCTTTGCAAAAGTTCGTCGATGCTTTCGGCACGTCTTAGAGAAAAGAAACAAAAGAAAGTTCGCTAAAATCCATGAAGCAGTTGAAAAGTTACACCATTAAAACGTATAAAATGACACTATTTTTTTATTTCAAGGGGGGGGGGTGGGTTGTGAAAAAAACATAAGGGGTGGTCAAAAATATTGTCCCTGCATTCCCATATAGATTTCCTACCCAACAAAAAAACCCCCATAAAAATCCATAAACAGTTTCAAAAGTTATGATCAAAATATATGACCAATCCAAAACTTGGGACACACACACACAGACATACGGCAATTACATTATAAGATAAGGCGTATATTTTGACTATAAATTGTTAATGAAACGATATATTTAACAATATTTGTATTTTCGCAAAAAACAGCTTTGAGTAAGTAAATTTGATTTTCGGAATTATTAATCGCTGTGTAAGATTATGTTATAACCGTTGTACTTAGCTGTTGATTACATTGACGTGCAACTATGATTAGTTATAACTCCGGCCAACCGTGTTGATTTTGATCAGTTAGGTATGTCGAGCTTTTTTTGTAAAATTATTTTTTGGCGAACATTAGAAGACAAAAATAAGTTTCGTGGATGAACGGTGTGCTTCTTTGCAGCACAGTGTGTGTACTTAAATTCGATGCTTCGCGGAAAAGCTGTCGAATGGAATAATACTCCTGAACAACACAACTTTTATGAGTGGGGCCGAAGTGCATGCTATGATATTCTCGATATACTAAACCTAAGCTTAGATCCCTACCTGAGCCACATACTAAGTCTAAGCCTTAATATGGGATATAACGTCCTGCCCAGAGGGTCATATGGGCTATGCTCCTTATGAATTTTGTCACAGATTAAATATATTCTATCGATGTGGTTTTTAAATTTATGCGATAATTCCAGATCTGAAATTCTAAGGTCGTATATATAATACTTCTTTTCCTTGCTGGCTTAGTTTTTGACAAAAAGGTTTAGAAGTTTTAGGTAGTTCCGAACCTGTCGATGCATAATAGTTTTTCCATTTACTGTGTTTGAGTGTTTTCGTGTTTTTTCAGTTTTTATTGTTTTATGTCCTAATGTTTTTGATGGTCTATAGTTTCACGTTCTCGTGCACTACTTTACAGAGAAGCGAACAAAAATGTGTATTTTATTGCATTTATGTTAAGAAAGTATATAGATTTGATGTTATGTACATATTGCACGTAAAATCTATTGTGTGTTATGTATTACCTAGTGTAATGTGTCGTCTGTCAACTCATATTTCTGTTCATGTAAACAGGGATCTGAGCATTATGACTTGTCGAAATAACCACTGGAATTTGCTAGAGAAGTTGTACTACCACTTCAAACGTTGTATGAATAAAGGGTTCTGGGAAAATTTTGTATTATATACAGTGTTTCTTTAGATTTTGGTACTAAGGTTATATTTTGCACGATATAATAGAAGGGTTTGAAATACTAATCTCAACTAAAGCTTATATAGACAATTATGTTTTTGAGTCCAGTGGTAGCCGTGTCGAGGTAGGATCCATAAGACACGTAGCTAAAGCTATTATAGCAGTTCCGTTCTTTGATTTCGTACTATCTGTGGATATTGCTTATGGTGATTGGAACTGTCTATTACATAATACTCGTATGATACCTTGATGATTTGGTTGATTTTTCACAGATTTCTGACGACTGCGCAGGCGCTGTAGGCTCCATATATTTTAGGCGCTTGATTGGAAGAATAGTGGAAACTGAGAATGAACTGTATTGGAAAAATCAAAAAGGTATAAAATTATGTTCTTAAGTTCGGAAATATAATGTAGATGACACGAAACATATTCGCGAGGAAGTTATTAAAAATTTTTTGAAATTATACTCGAAAGCCAGTTAAATATTTTGTATGTTTAAATTTAATGTTTAGCTTTGCATGAAAAATGGCTTGTTTTGAACAGGCTTATGAGTTTTACTAAAATTAGTAGCCTAGATGTTGAAATCTGGGAGTAACTGGAATTCCGGTTTGGCGAAAATTGTGTTCCGGTTGTGGTTCCCTCAAAAAGCAAAAATCATACCGGAACAGGAAATTTAATTTAAAAATTTTGTTTAAAATTGGCCACATTTTTGCTGCGTCTGTGGTCCAATCATACGTTATAGATTATGATGAAGTGATGATCAAGTTCCATCACAGCAAAACAAAAGACATGACTAACTCAGCAAATTACCTTGTGAAACGTAAGTAGGACACAGTTTCATTAACAATTTTTTTATGTTGACCCAACAGGAGTTTGTTAATAACACAAAGCTAGGTCGATCCTTGCATCAACTTACCCATTCAAAAATCTGCGGTATATATTAGGACTAAATTGGTCCAACTTGATATACATAATAGAGCATGGGTTATTGGAGTACTTAGTTGTAAGCTTGGCTAATGTAAAATTGCCATCTGGAAAGCAGCCACAAACTGCGTTTTGTGAACGAAATGTATGTATTGAAACTGATCAGAAAATCATCATCATCACCTAGTTGAAGGGCACTGGTTGCCCAACGCTAGGGTGAACAACGTCTCTGGCCAACGATTAGAATATTATCGTATACCTTTTTATTTTCTTTTAGAACCATAGAAACCAATAATTTCAAGTTTCTAACGGAATAAAATGTAACGAACTTATGTATAGTAAAGGGAGGCGATTGGAGACAGAAAATTAGCTAGTCTACGGTTCATGCGTTACAAGAACATTCAGCCTGGCGCAATTTACGCAAGCCTGTACAACTTCAGGCATGGTAGTCTAAAAATTATCAGCTTAATCGATAAATAAATATTTTAGCTGCATCAGCCTGTTAGTCCCAGAGAGACAATATGTTATCGCAATACATTACGTTTAATGTAAAATTTATTTTTAATACATTTTAAATCCACAGTTCCTCCATTTCACCCTTCATCTGTTTTACTATGTATAAGTTCTGAAGACCAGGTTCCGGATCCGGTTGAAACGAATGGTTCCGGTTCGGATAAATTTCGGTTCCGGTTATTCCCTGGTTGAAATATAACAAGAAACTCTCCAAGCGACGGGAAACCGAGCGACTGCGTCTGCTTTGAGCTTATTGATCATTTCATCGTTTCAAATTCAGCATCCTGCGCTCATTTAAGTCCCACGATAATAATTGTACAATAAAATACATTAATGGCAACGCTGCGGTCATCTTAATCACGTATCAAAACCGTAGAACTCTTTATTCTTCCTCTAATGACGAAAAAGCGAAGACATTTAAAATTTATATATTACAAACTGTAAACAAAATTATAATTTGATATGTGATTTTTATGTTGTAGGTCCACATGACCTATCCTATTTGATGCATACCACGCAAATACAATTGCGTTTATTCAGCGATCCCGAAAACCTATAGATATATTATAGATATATATAGATGACCTGCATACGTCTATGTTAAAAATTTGGGAAAATTTGACTAATTTGGTGCCAAAATTTACCAAATTTGGCCAATTATCAATTTTGGCACCGTCCCACCTCTTACAGCCAATT